>JBBPBX010032352.1:23545-33939 GCA_038048925.1 Garcialebias charrua | reverse complement strand
TAAAAAAGAACGTGCAACAATGTGAGTGTTTCTCTCTTCAGTTTGATGAGTCAACAGACATGGTGGACACAGCACAGCTGTGTGTTTTTATCAGAATGGCCTTTGCAGACATGAGTGCAAAAGAGGAGCTGCTCACCATCTTGCCTTTGAAGGGACACACAAGAGGAGAAGATATTTTTAATGTGTTTATGGAGTTTGTTAATAAAAGCAACTTGCCCCTCTATAAACTAATTTCTATAACAACTGATGGTGCTCCAGCAATGACCGGTCACACCAGTGGATTTGTTGCACTCTGCAAGCAGAATGATGCTTTCCCAGACATTTTGAACTATCACTGCATCATACACCAACAGGCCCTGTGTGGGAAGATTTTAAACATGAAGGAAGTGATGGATGTTGCCATGAAAACTGTGTGCTCTATAAGGGCCAGGAGTCTGCAGAGGAGGTTGTTCCGGGCTCACTTGGAGGAGGCAGGAGCAGACCACACAGACCTGCTGCTGCACATGGACGTCAGGTGGCTAAGCAGAGGTAAATTTCTGGCCAGATTCATTGAGCTGTTGCCTGAGATCAGGGATTTTCTGAAGCTGTCAGGTCATGGTGGACATTCAAAACTCGAGGACACCCAGTGGCTTTTGGATTTAGCCTTCCTCACAGATCTCACCAGCCTGCTCAATGAACTGAATTTGGAGCTTCAGGGAAAGGACAAAAACATAATTCACATGATCAGTTCTGTGAGCACCTTCAAAAGCAGGCTGCAACTGCTCACAAGTCGGCTGCAACGCAGGGACCTGCGAAACTTCCCACACATGGAGGCAGAGCTACAGCGCCAAGGGAAAGAGGTCACACAACTGGACAGTGCACACTTTTCTAAGCAGGTTCAGAGCATCTCAGCAGAATTTGAGAGACGATTTACTGACTTTTCCTCCATCGAGCCTGTTACCAGCTACATGTGTTATCCTTTTGGAAATGTTGATGTGGATGACATTGTGTCCAAATTGGTGTCCGTGTTTCAGCTGGACAGCTCTGGTGTTGAAAATGAGGTGTTGACTCTGCAAAATGACATTGGGATCAAATCCAGAGCATCACCTGGCGTGAATGGAGAGTTCTGGAGTCTGCTGTCAGAAGAAAAGTATCCTAACATCCGAAGATGTGCTTTGAACTTAACAGCACTTTTTGGATCGACCTACCTGTGTGAGTCTGCTTTTTCACACATGAAAATCATCAAGTCCAAAACCAGATCCACAATGACTGATGATCATCTGGAGACCTGCCTGCGCCTTGCAACCACCTCATACTGCCCTGCCTATGAGACCCTGGCCTCCTCCTCTCAGTGTCAGAAGTCCCACTAAGGTAGAGACACATTTATTTTATACAGCTTGCATAAAAATTGTCTCCTATAGACTTGTCACAATGTGTCTGTATGTTGTTTTTTTATTAAATTTTAGACCAGACTAGTTAGCTAGCTAGTGTTATTTATTTATTTATTTTGCAGTTTGGGTGTGCCCTTCATTTTCTGTACCTAATGTGTGTGTGTGTGTGTCTTGTCTTATAACCAGGTGGAACTCTGAATGGCCCTTTGAAGCCAGCATTCTGGACCAGTGAGGGACTTCAGCACCTGCAGATGACACACCATCCTGCTGCACAGAGCAGCTGCCTAGTTTTGATATTTAGGTTTTATTGAGATTTGAAATTGTTGGAGATTTGTAAATCTGCACCTTTGTAACTTTTTGTAAATAGTTAGTGTGTTAATGAGGGAGTTTTATATTGTTCAGTTCAGTTGTTTATTCGTTTCTTTAAAAAATATGGTGTGCTTTTCAAATATTGTGTTCTTTTACTTTGATAAAATACTTTAATTAAATAAAACTAGCAACACATTACGTTCTGTTTTATTTACTTTAAAGAAGTGAGGAGTAGAGAGATGAAAAATTATGTTTTTTGATACTGAGACTGGACGAGTAGCCCTCGGCAAACTGCCAACTTCAAAAGTAGCCCTTGGTTCAAAAAAGGTTGGGCACCCCTGGATTAGACTAACACCCCGTGAGCCATGAGGGAGGGGGGAATGATAGCCCCTGCCCTTTATATCGGCTGGAAGAACAGAGGAGGCCGTGCTGCTGATGTTACTGTGTTTTTTGTTTTTTTTAGTCAAGAAAACAGAGAGGGGCTGTTTTTTGAGCTTTATTCGTCCTTATGTGTAACGACATATTTGACTTTATGTCACTCACAGTAGAAAATACATGATTTGTGGGTAAAACAAAGTCACCAGCATTTTGTACCATGTTACAAACAAAGTCTGGACGTGAAACGGTCATTTCCCGTACCACGTGGGCGGGTGACCCTGTAAAGTCAAGAAGAGGGCCTGGTTCGTCAGGCCCGCTTTTGTCTGGCGTCCCGGTTCGCCGAGGAGGCCCTATGTCGGACCGCCTGGCGGGGAACAAATCTGTTCTTACTCCAGGCGTGTTCGGCCCGAGGTGGGTCCAGCGGTGGTCTCCGCCGGTGCTCGGCCTCGAATGCCGGCCGCTTTTGCGGTGGGACACGTGTGATTGAGTGGTATCGAGGCTGTGGGGCTCTGCTCCCAGCTGACTCCCTGAGGGGGGCGAAAGCTCTTCTGGGGATGCCTACCCGGAGAGCCTCAGCCTGTTTGCACCTCTGGTCCAGCCTGGTCTGAATTAGATCCAGAGCTTTTCCGAATAATCCCGTCAAATCTATCGAGTGGTGCAAAAAAGGAATTCTTTGTCCCTATGGGAGGTCAGTTAGGGTCATCCACAGATGGCATTGTGCGATGACCACCTCAACCATGCCTCTACCTTGTGCAATAGCCACTGTCCCCATCATGCAGAGCACAAAATCTGTTGCCCTGCGGGCTTCTTCCAACACGTCTGCGGCAGTCTGTCTGTCCGTCGTTACCTGGAGCTCCTGCAGCTTTTCAGCCAGGTATGCTTGCATCATGGCGGACGCGTTCATTGCGCGTGCCGCGAGGCCCTGAGCCTTGTAGCATTTTTTGAGCAGAGAAGCCGAGGCTCAACAGGCTTTGCTGGACAGAGTTGGTTTCGTCCCGGATGACCTGGGAGCCAGGCGAGATGCCAGCGTGTCCTCCATTTGTGGCACGTTGGCTATGCCCGCTGCATCCATCCCATCCACATTGAGGAACTGTGAGAGCGGCAACAGCATGGGAGCCCTGGGCTGAACCC
Organism: Garcialebias charrua; assembly: GCA_038048925.1. Classification (NCBI taxonomy): domain Eukaryota; kingdom Metazoa; phylum Chordata; class Actinopteri; order Cyprinodontiformes; family Rivulidae; genus Garcialebias; species Garcialebias charrua. Next base: position 30,751 of record JBBPBX010032352.1, on the reverse strand, counting down.
AGGTGCGAGTTGGCTTCGTGAGGAAATCCGAAAAGATGGGCATTCTTTGCCTCGTGGCGGACTGCTGTTTTGAGTAAAAATAATTTCCTGCCAACCTCGTGACTTGTTGATGAGGTGGAGGTTCTGGCCACGGGATCTGCAACGCGTCCGTTGCTCTACGACACAAGTCGAACAAAGCAGGGATTGAAAAGTCAGTCTCCAGGAGCACAGGCGCCGGGGTGTGAGAGAGGTCTCTCCCCGTTCGTTGTACTCAGCGTCAGCGTCATCAGCAGAAAATTCACCTGATGTTGATATTGAGATCTCGTCCTCGTTCATCAAGCCTCGAGTGTCGAAGTCGACTGTTAAGTCCCAGATGGGAGCCAGTGCATCTGGGTTATCGCCCCATTCGCCTTTGGTGCTGTCCTCCAGAGCCATGCTCTCAAGCTCCAGCGTGGGAGTGAGAGGCTCAGTCGTGTCCGGGTCTGTTGGCGCCGCAGCAGCGCCCATGGCTTTGGCGATAAAGTCCACCCGGTGCCTCCTCACCGTCTCCAGCATCTGGCTGCAGTGTGGGCATGAGTCGGGAGTATCCAGCGCCATTTTTGCGTGCAGCATCCCCAGGCAGACGGGACAGGCCTCGTGGGTGTCCGTCGCCGAAAGGGAAAAACCGCATCCGCTGGGGCAGGCGCGAGGTCGGGCTCGCCGTCCTGCTAGTCTTTTTCGGAAGTCTTGTCTTTCGCTTTCCTTTCTCCGGAGGCATGTCCGAGATAAGACGAGCGAGTCCTTCCAAAATCCTTTTTTTTTTTTTGAGACGTCTCCTCCGTCGCGTCGCTTTCGCTGGCTAGCCTGCTACGAAATTAGCAGAGGTAGCGATGTGACGCAGTTAGCGCCGTCGAGCGAAGCAGTCTGCGGAGAGAGGAGAAGAAAATACTTTGGGGTTAAGGAAAAATGTACCGGACTAGCTTTCGCTAGCCCGGCAGTACGCAGGAAGAATTCTCTGTACGCCCTGTGTAGGGAGCAAGCTCACCTCTGGTCGAGCGATGAAGCAGAGAGAAGTCCCGCGAAGAGAGTTCAGGTTTAAGCAAGTTGAAGGGCAATAAGAGGAAGTAGGATGGGCGTCAGCGCCTTAAATACCCAGAGGGCGGGGTCTCTGGCGTGACGCTGACGCCCCTGCCGTAAAGGAATGATTGTATTCCTTCAGGTCATCGCGCGGAGTGCAATTTCCCATAGCATTTATGTTGCACCAAGAGACCTGACTGATAAGGGAACACATATGCATGAAAGACCCATAACATTCATGACTTTGCAGTAGATTTCTATAAATATATATATATATACCTACAAATATATACATACATACATATACATTCATATGCAGTCACATACCCATCTACATATCTACATATGATATCTACACATACATCCCTGCATCCATTTGTGTGTGGTTGTGAGCATGCATAAGTGAATAAGGCTTCTCTAATAGAACATTCAATAGCGACCATGAAGCATCAGAGATCTGCCCCCAAGGCCCGAGGCAGACATAAAGCCTGGGATATAGTTGACGCGTCGCATAGGGCGCGCGGCCAAAGTGACGCAATCGCGAAGTCCCCGCCCCCGCGCTTTGGCCAGCGCGTTGGTTTCGCGCGTGGTCGTGCACCTCCCAGATTTTGAAGCTCCGCAAGCCTAGCGCGCGCGCCGAATTGATTGACAGGTCGGGTAGGGACCTCACCGACAGCCTTCACGCCAGAGCCTGCAGCTGTCTGCGCCGCTGTGGTCGTGGAAACGGCGTCGCGACGCATGGAGGAATGTTTTTTATGTGATTCAAATGTATTAAATTCCCCGAGCGAGCGGAAAGCCATTTGTTTTTGTTGTGTGATTTCAAACAGTTCTTCTTCTACGGTAGATTTCTTCTTCTACACCCTTTCTTGCAACATATGCACAGGTTTTAGAGGGTACTGCCACCTGCTGGTCAGTAAAAGAACAGCACTTTGCCATGCGCTGCCGTGCCACACTATAAACGCATGCACAGTGCGCGCGCAGCACGCGCGCTCCAGCTTGCGGACCAAAGCGCGACTATATCCGAGGCTTAAGGGGGACAAGAGCCCAAGACCCCAAGAAGGACACCGAGCGCAGAGCCCCCAGGGGCACCCAAACAGGACGAGCCGGCAGTGCGCGGCAGGATACATCATGGATCCGTGGTGAGTTTTGGAGCTGATGTGCCTTTCCGCATTGTCTCAGAAGGACGCCCAAGATGTTTATATAATTTGAATAATGATAGCAGGGTTTCTGTTTTCTGTCACCGGCAGATTCGTATGTTATCGGCTATTGAAGAAGACGGCGGCAGCAATTTCGGCCATAGTAAAACTGATGAGTCTGTGTGAAGGTTTTGTTCGTGCTTTGAGTACTCAAAATCAGCAGATTTACGAGCTAAGCCATAACACTGAAGCAATTTGTGAGAATCACAGGTCATCTGTGTCTTCTGGGACTCGCCAGCATGTTGGGGAGACCTTGGAGGGGGCTCATAAGCACGGACCAGTGGAATGCCCACAAATCTGGCCATTTTGGATCCAAAGTACAACAGGACTCAAAGCTGCTATATGTAGTTTCTGGAAAACGCTGGACAAAAAAAATTTGAACAGAGACACCTTTCTGGTGGTCCCTCCCCCTTGCTCTCGGCTGAACTGCAACTCAGCCTCCTTAGCTCCTCTCCCACAGCATGGCCTGTCTCGTGAACGCGCATGAGATACTCTAACCTTCGTTATCTTTATTGTTTAGTTTTAATAATAAATGATTCAAGCAAAGACACTTACTAAAAGTGATAGGTTGAACCTCTGCTATATTGACACAGCTACTGTTTGAACGAGAATGTGCGCGGATGCGCGCTGCGGGCTGGGACAGGCGGGGGCGTGGGTTAAGAGCGTGAGAAGCTCTGTTTTTATTGGCTGGATAAAAACTGTTTTTATTGGCTGGTTAACGGCGGGTCACTGTGGGTTTTTAGAAATGCTTGTAGTACCACCTGGAGAAGCCAGAGGACTATAGTTTTTATCAGAGATTACTTGTCTAACATCAGTCTGTCAGGAGATAGTGACAGAGTAAAGAAATATGTTAAAAATATATTTTTAGAAAAGTTACATATAGCACCTTCAAGGCTGACAAGGAAAAAACAGTCTGCCCGAAAAAAATCAACAATTGTGGCTTATCTGAATCTGACTCCTCCATTTCGCCTTGAAGCAGGCCGACTTGTCAAATTTATCCTGGGATATGTGTAAACTAAAGAAAAGCTATGTCTATCGCAACCCCCCACCCCACACTCCACGAGAACTTCGGTGAATGCTCATCAGGGCTGTACCGGCTGACACTAACATCTTATCAGGACTATGGCCTATCTGGAAGTGCTTCATGGACAAATCTCACCATCCTGTCATCAAATGCACATGTAATGTGCTTATAAATCTGCTTGCTGGTACAGTTTTTTACGTTTTAAATCGTGTCCTGATAAGGACAAGGTGTGAAGAGATCTTTTTTGCAATGCCACTATTTGTTGTGGTTTTGCAAGATTCAATTAAGGGGAAATAAGCAGACATGTGGATCAGCTTCAGTTCTCCTCTTCACTTTCACTTTCTTTCTTTTCCATCACTCTCTGTTCAGCATCTTTTAAACATACAGTAAAGGGTCCAATAGACCTGAGCGTCCTACCTGGACGCCACTCTACGCGCGCATTCTGTGCGCATGCGTTCGCTGTTATAGCTCTTTTTTTTTTTAAAATGCTCGCATTTTCGCTCCAAATCCTTGTTGTACTTTGAGCAGCTCCAGCTGTCCCCTCTGCGCGCAAACTGAGGTCGCTGATTGGTCACTTGCTGACACGCCTACTGAAATGATTGACAGCTCGTCAGAAAACTTGAGAACTCATCATGAAAGCAGCCCGCTGCGGTGTTCTGCTGCGGTGTTTCTACTTTATATGTTATAAAAAGTTCTAAGAAATAAAAATAATAACAGGGAGCGCTTTTCCTGCAGCTCACCGCCCACCAGGAAATATATAAAACCTCCCGCAGCCAGGTAGGACCTGAATTCATTCATTTCAGTCATCGAGTGAACGGAGGAAGAAGCGATTACTTGACTTTTGGCAAAAAAACAAAAGAAAAGGCCCGATCAGCGATAAAGAAGAGGAATTTAATTCATTTGTGTAACATACAAAACAGTCCGGCGCCGGGGAAGTTTATGGTCAGACACCGCTCAAGCGTACGCGGTCGTAAAAAAAGAGCTTTGCGCGTTTGTGCCCGAGGGGCTACGCGGGGGCTACGCTTTTGCCACAGCGTACGTACGTCGTACAGAGGCGTATAGGGAGGACGCTGAGGTCTATTGAAGGCTTCGGTCTTATAGCGCCCACTGGTGCCCTTTCTATAAAACAGCAGTTCAACAGCACAACACAACACTATTCTATCCTCATGGCCTTTTCCCCTTTCCTATCTAAAAAGTATTCTGAAAAACGACAAGGGGCTGGGCTCTCAGGAACAGCAGCAACGTGCACTCCGCCCATCTTTCGAATGACTGTACGAACATAATCTCACTGTATTTCTGTACAATGATAATAAAGCTTATTCTGATTCGTTTTTGGTTTGTAGAGTGTTTTGTTGCTCTGGAAAAAGAGGTGCCATGTTTATCTAAGGCCCTGTTTACACGGCGCATATTTTGAGTGGAACCGCTACTTTCTCTTTGCGTCTTTGCTTATTGTTGACACGAGTTCACTGGCCCCCCTCTTTGCATCTGATACATTTCTGATCTACCTCTCAAGGTGGAACTTTTTCACAGACCCCCCGTTGATAATGTAAACATCTCCTGCTGATCTTTTGTGTCAACCACATGCGCGCAGCTCGCACGCGCGGACAGTGGGCATGCGGACATTTCACGTGTCACGCTGCAAAATATAACAGTTTAACAATAATAAACAGTATTTATGTTGGCGTGGGAGATGTTTAAATTTATCTGAACTACAGTATCTATCTGGACTCGTTACGTTTTTTAAACAGTGCGTAACATGCTGTGAAAATGAAGACACCAGGTTTATTTTTTATTTATTTATTTATTCAGCACCACAAACTTTACGTAACACAAACACTGAGAATTAAACTGAACACTATTAAAACACGTGAACCGAACTGTAACTACGTTAATGAACTGGACTCTTGCTGTGTGTTCATCTGGACCCATCAGAACCGGTCTGCCTGTTTGTTGGAACGACAGCTCCACCTGGCAGAAATAAATAAATAAATAAATAAAAACTCTGTTGTTGTGTGATCAAATTAAACACAAGCTGACATTATATTAAGAACGTTGATTTACCTGCTGTAAGTCAGCTGTTTATCACGGAGTAAAGTCCGACATCATCGTCACTCAGTTCTGATCCACAGTCCACTCAGCGTCTGGTGTGCAGCTTGTTAGATGAAGCGGGACCCGCTTGGTGTCAAATCTGTCGACTCTTATCCAAAATCCAGCTTTAACTTGTTGTTAAGTTGTTGTTAGCTGAACGTTTAGCCCAGAAGAACACAGCAGACAGCCAGCAGTGAGGCAGCACGCATGCGCAGTGGGTGAAGGTTCAGCAGCACGCATGCGCAGTGGGTGAAAGGGGGGGCATGAGGGAGGGGGGAAATTCGAGCAGATCCGTGTCAACGCAAAACTTTTCACCTAATTAACATTCCCAAAACATCCGTTTCCCCCCCACAGTGTCCGTGTAAACAGGGCCTAAGAAGTGATGAAACCAAAAGGTTACCAGGACATTTTAAAGATAAACGTGTTATGGTACATCCAGACCGAACAGCGTTTCAACTTCAAAAAAGCTCGTCACGCACGCAAGTGGACGCACTGGACCCACAGTGGTGTCCAGACCAGAACGAGAAGCTGCGGCGGTGTGGCGGTGGGGGGTGTGGGAGGAGCTTACCGGTATACCGAGTTCCTCACTGCACTCCGCCAGGCAAGGAGCTTTTTATTTCTGTCTCTGTAGAGCAGACTTGACTGGTCGTGAAGGACTTGTCGCGAACACACAGCTACAATGAGTTTCTCTTCCATAGTACACGACTTCGCAGGTTTTTTCTGTGTCCCACAAACAATACGTCACATAGTTGCGCAATACCCGTCCCCTCGTTTCCGCGTCACATAGGGACTCTCCCCCTCTCTTCTCCCCCCGACTCTCCCTGATCAACCAATCAGGGAGAGTTGAACGGCGTTTGAACGTTTGAACGGCGAAATCATCAACATGTTCAAGGCGTGCTTTGGAGGCTGACGCGGGTTCACGTGCACGGAAAACGCTTTCCAGCACGCTCAACACGCACGTGACGTGACGCCCGACGCCAAGACGCGCCTAGAGGCGCGTCCCCCATTGACTTTGCATGTAAACTGGACGCTCCTGCAGTTGAAACGCTGTTAGGTGTGGACGTACCATTATGCTGTGATGGAGGAAAAGTCAATGGGGAAGGCCCTGTGATAAGAAGTCAAACAACACAAAAAGAAGCATCATGAATGATGCAAAAGTTACAGATGAAAACCAACAAAGTTAAATCAGGTCCTTAGGACAATTTCTTTTTGTTGAAACGTTTCGACGTCATCCAAAATACTTCATCAGGCCAAGGAGCCACAACAAACTCAGTCCCATAAGAAGCACACTCACATAGTGGGTTAAGTAGTTTGATGGTGCTCAGATGACTTCTGGAGTCCGCCCTCTCCCCCGTCGACTCGTCTGAGACCAACATGTTCTCACTCCCTACTCATCATATATTGATGCTTGGGCTCAGGGTCCCTCCGCGTCACATACTTGATGCGTCAGGTCGCCCCTTCTCATCATTATTTGGTTTGTTTGGGGTTTGGGGGTCGAATAAAAACTGAATGGTTTAGTTTAGGGTTTGTTATCAGGTTAGGCCTAAGGTTTAAATTTTGAGAGAGAAATGCATCCTGTTGCTAAAAAAAAGTAGATATAAAAGTGCTTCACACTATCCAAACCGGAAGACAAGATCACAGTACAGTATAACATTCAATGATATTACCCTACACACCAAATAATGATGAGAAGGGGCGACCCAACGCATCAAGTATGTGACGCGGAGGGACCCTGAGTCGAAGCATCAATATACGATGAGTAGGGAGTGAGAATGAGACAGCCATGGCCAAAGTGGTTCAAAACATCAAAGTTCATGCTCAATAATCCAGGTTAAAAAAATCCAACAAAATCAGTCAGGTCCT
>JBBPBX010032352.1:0-18923 GCA_038048925.1 Garcialebias charrua | reverse complement strand
ACCTTTTATGTCATGAAGTGGCACATTCTGTGTCATGAACTAAGTGTCTGTGTTTATACTAAAGATGTACCTGTTCTTTCAGCCAAATCCTGTGTCTGCTTTGCCCTTCCTCCCTGTGGGGGGGGAAGGGCAGATGTCGGCCTCAGAGTTGCTTCGAGCTGCAGGTCTGCTCAAACTGCACACCGGTAAGATTAAAGTTTGCACAGTGCATTTAAGCATCTAAGCATGATTGTATTAAAACCTTTGATTACATGAAACACATTTGTGAACCTTTGATTACATGAAATATAGTTATGTATGAATATACCTTTGTGATTACATGAAATATAGTTATGAATGGATATAAGTTTAATCATAATACGTATATAATGGTGCTTTCTTCTTCACTCCCTCTCTCGACCGATCAAAAGATCGGTCGAAACCAACAGCTGAACTCCATGTGGGCCCCCCGAAGAGGACCTCAACCCCAACACCACACCAAAACAAACAAATCACCAAATGCAAAATCAAGCTAAGGTAGTAAAACTCTCAAAATCAACTAAATCTAAACCAAAACCCCATCTGACCCCAAAACTAACCACTAAAACCAAGACAAGGTAAGGTAATCCACCACCAAACGTAACCAAATCCAAACAAACCTCATCTGACTCCAACACCAACCAGTAACTAAACACCAAAACGATAAGCAAAAGCTAGAATCTACCTCCGCGTAATTTATGAAATTATAAAAGGATAAATGCAAAATCACCCTCACTCCATTGTCCTCCCAGGACTCCTCCAAGAACCACTCATCACCTCTACAGGTATCTAACACACGAAATCAACCAAATCTAACGACCACTTCCATCTGACTCCACAACTAATCATCAACTCAACACCAAGACAAAAATCACAATCCACAAACCATCCCAACCGGACATTAGAGGGAAAATGTAAGCATCCCTGTAACCCCATCGTTGGAGTGCACTGCCTGACCCCTCATCAACTCCACAGGTATCTGGACGCGGCCAAATACATGTGAACCCTCTCATCCGGCAGAGATCCGCGGCTGGCCCCACTCGGACTCCAAAATCAACACTGTAGATCAACCACCAAACACACCATTCGCATCTCACACTGACCACATTATTAATCATCAAAACACATCCAGAAACAACAAACCCATCTGAGAATCAACGTCATTAGGACAAATGCACACCACTCTATCTAAGAATAAAACCCATGCCAGTATCTATACCAGCCTAATATACGAAATCATAATACAATCATCACTGCGACGCCATCACCACCCCTTAAAACAAAAACGAAACATGAAACACACCGGAAAACAACAAGACATCATAGAATTAATGTGATTAGGCCAAAAGCAACACCTCTCCATTCCATCACCAAACATCCCCCGCCACTACAGGTATCTATTCTCTGCCAAATACAGGTGAGTTTGTGCGGCAGGCGATGGCCTGCACCCTGCCTGCACCAGGGGAAACGCCGTCCCATAATCCTCCACCCCCCTGGAAGCAATCATCTTCGAGATCTTTGCCCATGCACAAGGTGTCACACACCCCATAAATAGGCAGAACAGAACCAGAATCGCTAGTGGCAAGGCCAAGAGCTTGACCAACACCTGAGGCCATGACCCTCTCGTGAACCAAGACAGTGCACGCCACAGCCCTGTGTGCGCCTCCTCCGTCTGATGCTCCTGAAGCTCTCTCAGATGGCGCAGGGCCACTGTCACCCTGACCTGTGGATCCGAAGCAGACTCATCAGGTATGAAGGTACAGCAGGTGTTATTATCAATCATCTCACACACTCCATTAATAGATGCCTTCAACAAATCCAACAGCAATCTATGATGTAAAGACACAACATACATGGCCCACCGTTCTGCAGAGGTGGTCCCTAATGCCTGCATCGACTCATAAATGAACATCCCAAATTGGTAATCTAAAGATTCCATGTGCAACAGGTGGTCCCCGACCTTCGATCCCGGGAAGAAGCTACGCTTCCATTCTACTGGGACCTCTGAACCCCAAGAAGACTCGAGCTGACTGACGTCAGAAGTCTTTGACTGTCCCACATAGTGAGAACCGTTACTCAAAGACACCAGGTACGACCCCTCTGTAACCGCAACAGGTGCACAGCACCCAGTCCAGTTCACTGGCAAGGTCAGGAATACTTGATGTCCACACAGCCAGGCCAAGTCCTCAACCGGATACGTTCCATTGCTGCTAGGCACACTCCTGAACTCCCTGCCCGGATGGTACACCGCTCGGCACCTCCCCTCAGGGAGTGACCCGACTACCACCTGATATGAGTCCTGATGATGGATGCGGTGCACACAGACAGGAAACTGTCCACCGGATGGCCATTCTACAAATTGAGCTAACACCATCGGGTGTGATAATGTACTCAATTTGCACCACTTAGGCTGACATTGCAGGTGCTCCATGTAGAATCCTCTGGAGCTCATCTGCAGAACACAAAATGATAACATCCGGACAAGAGGTTTAAACTTCAAAGGCAGCTGCGATTCCGAGACAGGAAGTGGGGTACAGATGTAAGAGTCAGACCTGTGACGGCTTCTGGCCAAAAACTGCGCATACCTGTACCAAGAGTTCCTCTGAAAGACCTCAGAAAAATTCATCGATAGATGACCAGCATCCTGTACCTGCGTCCATGTCCCCTGCATGAGGACATCTCTCTCGCTCCTCTGATGAGGTACAGGATGACAGCTTGGATGACCTGGTATCACACAGAAATATTCCAACAACCCCACTCCTGCAGCCACCATTAGCCTCTTCTGCCCCTCAGCCATGCTTGATCTAGTTCGAAATCCACTACAGTGTCAAACCTTGAACCCTGAAATGTGATGAAACACAACAGAAACACAAATTACCCCCCTTCTCAGTTAAAATGAGATGATCTGAAAAAGTAAACACACAAAAGACACTTTGGTGCAGAAAGTCCAAACACCCAAACACATGCACGGTTTATCAAAATCTTCTTCTTGTAATCTATAATTATTATATATATATATATTCTTTTTTTTTTTCTATCTTTATTATTCAGGAATCACTGGAACCGCACCTGTGAGAAAATACAGTTGTATGCTGCACGGATCGCTCTCTCATTAAAAGCTTAAACCAGAAATAAGGAATCAGTCAAAAACCCATAATATTTTATGATTTTAACACTGAAATTGAAAAATTTTAACTCCAAACCCATGAAAGTTAGACCTGGAAATTATGTGTTGTTCTGCTGAATTCTAATTTTAGATCTAAGTAAGTCTAATTGCTAAAAGTTAAAAGTTACAGTGTAGCAGCAAATTTTTGACCTAAACCAACTCTAAGATAAGAAATAGTCATTAATTTAATATTAAAAGTGAAATCCACTATCTAATCCTAAGTGTGTGATCTTAAAATGTGTGTTTTAAGATTTAAAGCATGAAATATTACTGATTTAACACTGCAAAATAGAAACACCTGTAAATTTTAAAACACTGTGTCAGTCTTTTCTGAATCGATTTGACCCTCTGCTTTCTGTTCTCCTCAGAATTTTCGTGGAAAGCTGTTTTTCTTCAGAGGCTACCACCCTTTTTCTTGGGCTGCAGATATGCTGATGATTAATGCCAGGTGGGTTGTGTTCAATACCCCGTTCCCCTGGCGTGCAAACACTGCCCCTAACCCAAAAGTGAATGGTCGACCTCCTCTTTTATGCACCTCTTGATGTGGCCTGCCTTGTTGAGTTTTGATCATGCAACTGGCTATTCTCTCTCTTTCTCTCAGGGCAACAAGGTGGACAGACCTGGCACCAGGGGGAACTGTTTCCCTATCGTTCTGGTGTCCTTGCAAACACAAGCACAAAGATGCTCTCCAGGAAGACAGGTGTTTTCAGGAAGCTCCACCACTCGAACCTGAACACCACGTGAACAGATGACTTCCACGGCAGAGGAAGTGGAGTGAAACGATGAAAAGATGTGACCCACACCTTCCACGAACCAGACCTCAAGGATGAAGATGCAGGACAGCCCACCGCTCTTTGTGGACCACTCCCTCCAGGTGCAAAGCCGACCCCGTCAGCTGTGCAACTCCGATCAAGCTGGCTCCCTCGATGTGATGAGCTTTGAAACCACTTTTCCGGACCCCTCTCTGGCCGTGGCTCTCCCTCTCTGGCGAGGAGCAAGTGATGTTTGCCTCGACAGCTCAGCTGTGCGCACCTCCCTTTAGCTCAGGCCACTCTTTTCTAGAGGCCCTGAGATGCACCCCAGGTGTCAGTGGACCCTCCGGCCACGTTCAGGCTTCGCACTCTCAGGTGTAACGGATCCAAGAATCTGTAGATGGAAGCTGGACAAACAACTATTAGTCTCTCAAAATATATCATATGCGACATTACAACAACCCTTGTCCCCTATCTACAGGTACCCTCAGCCCTAACGGCCATTTTATAAAGCCCCAAGTAAATTAATTTTAGTCTGTGCACAGATTACAGCCAATTTTTCAAAAATATACTAACATGTTGAGGCCTAAAGTATTTCTAATATTCCCTAGATTTGCATTGCTAAAATGTGTACCATTATCTGATCTAATTTTACAGGAAACCCATGACATGGAATATAACAATTGATTAAAAAATTTTAGGACCGGTTTGTTGTCTTCTCTTTTAATTTTTAATTTTTATTTTTTAGCCCCTTGTCAGCCGGTGAGCGCGGCACACCAACCATAACTATCTGACCCCTTTCACCGGTTCAAGCATGTCTGTACAACCAATTATTATCTCATGACCCGGTGCCATCACGGTCGAAAATTCCTAGTTCGCGCGACCTCCTCGTCTGTTGAGCCTCACGCAATGAACGCACGGCGCAATGTTCTTATCAGAAAATTTAAATGTGTGTGTGTCACCAGCTGAAATCCCCTTCAGCTGGTGTGCTCCACACGCGCGAGTTGCTACTCCTCAAAATCTTCTTCTTTTCCACCTTCTGGATGGTCCACCCACACTGTCTTCTCTTCACTGAGGATCCGCCCCTGTTGACAGCAAGCCGCAGAGGCCTCATCCCATCTCATGGCCCTCTCTTCTTCTGGAGTGACCATCACCATCTGACGTCAATTGATGTATCCCGATGCTCTTTTTCTTTCCAAATCAGCTTGACAGTTACATTCCTGATGTTTATTTATGGTCTGTGTGTTGGTTTTGTCAAAGCTGTGAACCCATATTGCACGTCTGCTTCCTGTGTCTCCCTTTGCTGTCCCAGACCCTCTCTTGTCCACTGAACGAGCTTAGTTAGTGCTGCACCCAAAGTACACACATAGCCCTGCCTTCGCCCTCTGCGCTGACTGTGTTCCTCTTTCTGCTTCAAACCTAGCATCACGCCAAAACACTGATCTGCCTGAAGCCCCTTACTAAACCAGCACTATCGCTGCTCCGCTTTTCTGTCCACAAAAACCACCTTTCTCACTGACCACCACGTGCTCCTTCTGTATTTCTCATAATTTTCTTATATTTTATCCTGCAAATTTGTTCTCTCCTTGTCATCAACTTGTGCTCTCCTCATCTCTGAAAGCTTGTTCTTCCTTAATTGATCTTATCTGCACTGATTAACGATCCAATTCCTGCGGCATAGCTATAATCCTGAATTTTAACGAATCTGTTGTGCACACCAGACTCCCAGAAACGCGTTCCCTCAAGGAGAACTGCCGTTATTTATCTAACCTTTAACACCCAATATGAATAATTGTGGTGACACCAATTTTACCTGTGAAAATATTCACAAACTCCTTTTGCTGTGGCCCTCGGGATGAGAGCCTTATTATTTTGTTTAAGAGCCCTCTGGAACCGGGAGGAGCAGACAAACAGAGCTCCAAATCAGTATTAACCTAATAATTATGTGGCCTGCGGTGGCCTGTTCTATGTGTCCTCATTAAACAATGCCCTTTACGTTTGGATCCTGAGATTGAGGCCCCCAGTGTGATCCCACCGATTCAAATGGGAGGCCGACGCCTTCACGGGTTGCTGGAATGAGTGACTCCTGACAGCTGTTCCACATGCTCATGCTCTGGTCGTGTGAGCTTGTCCATTGTCCAGCTTAGGTCAGCTTCCGTGTCCCGCCACTTCTTTCTGGTGGCTTTCTCTGCAGGATGCCCCAAGTCCTGACTTCACTTGATTTCACGTTGTGTTTGCTGACCTTGACATCTGTTTGTGTCCTGGACTGTTCTTTTGTTCAGGTCGCTGCCTTGAACTCTGGCTGAGGAAGTTCATGGACATTCTGGTGTTTGAATGACAGTTCTTTGCTTTTTCCTTCAACTGTCTTTGTGTTGTGTCCATTCATGCGTAAGAGGTCTTGCTCTCACTTTACTGGCAGCTGTCGCTCTCAGAGTCAAAATGAACCATGTAGACGTCAACTTTATGCATTCAAATCCAATGGAGCCATCACTGTTTCCCCAATCTCCTGACAAACGAAAAGTTTCGTGCATTTTGGTTGAATCCTCACTCATGGTAAATTACAATTATGTGTTCTGTAGGAAAATATGTCTGTCTGTCTGATGTTCCCTCTTCCACGCACTGTGTGCTGTCAGGCTGTAGGTTGAAAAAGAAATACGCATAAGTGTCTAATAATAACGCCAATGATATTACTATATGAAAACTCAAAAGCGAAATCTTCTCGGCATTTGTCTCCATCAAAGCACCTCTCTCAGGATCTGGTCTGCACAACGGGTTTCTTACCTATAATTTAAAATCAAAAGCAAAAAATTTACAAAAAGTTCTTACAACAAATTGAAAATGAATTTAATCTTGACCTAAGACTGTCTCACATCTCACTAAAACTCTCGTGTTCGTCTAATTGATGCTCTTAAACTTCCCAAAGTAAGCTTTTTGCTCTGTGGCTGATTTCTAGATAATGTTTCACCTCACCTGTCTGATAATTTCTCTGGTACTTCCACAACCTCTGAGTGGCCTCCTCTTCTCTTGGGCCCGATCCTACCGCCTCCATGTCCTGTCTCCTGTCTTCTCCTCCACTTTCTTGTGCACCTTTCTGTCTCTCCTTCCTGTTTGCTGTCTCTCTCCTGTATCAACTTTCTCTTCACTTTCTTGATCACCCCATCTCCCTCAGTCATCGCCTTCCTGCACCTTTCTTCCAATATGAATCTTTTCATATCATTCCACATTTTTTCTGGCTACTCCTCTGTCAGCCCCAAGTCATCTCTGACAACTTACTGTTTCCTTTCTCTGTTTCTCACTTCCTTTCATTGTCTTCTGACCCAGCATCACCTCACCCCCTCTTCTGACTTTCTCACTTCTCCAGTTTCTGCAACTTGCTTCAACCTCCTGTAGGTGGCGCTGTTTGACTGCTCTTCTTCCTGCCACCTGCTGCTCTAAATTTTCTTTTAAATTGAGCTTTTCTCTGTGTGCCCTAATGCAATTAAGAACAATTCTTCTAGAAGGTCAATCTGTTTCAGCTGTCCATCATAATTATTAATTAACTGTTGATAGTCTGCTACCGTTTTACAATGAGCTATCTTTTGTTTGTCTTGTTTAAATCTGGTTAGGACTAAATTAGCTAAATTTCCTGTTGTTCCATCTGCTTTCCCATCAATTTATGATGCCGGTGGTGTCGTTTTTCCTTCTCCTTCTGTGCAACTGTTTGTCTCACCAACATTTTGTACGCCCCGAGATAACAAAGCTAACTGCTTATACACCTCCACTAATTGCTTCTGTTGTTGTTGACCCTTATTAAGCTTGCTACGCTCCCAAAATGATGTACTGATTGTTTGTTTGGTTTCTATATCATCAAGCAATTCTTTCTGCTCTTTCACCTTCGTCCAAACTAATTGTGTCAGGTTGTCTGTTGATTTTTCTGAATTTTCTGCTGCTTTCACAATTTGTATAATTAAAGCATTCAATTGTTTCGACTTCGCTGGATCAGCAGCATGTATTATGCTTATTACCGCCTGAACCCTGGTCAATTGTTCATGGACAGACTCATTTTGACAGTCCGGTTTATCCTTAATGTGCTCCATGACTGGTTTCATACACAACATTCACTCAAAAAGCTTTATTTTTCCACAATCGTTCCTCCCACTAGCTGAGTTCTCTTGTGTAACACAGTAAAAAAAAATCTAAACGGTGTGAGGTGCTCCTCTGGGTTCAGGCTTTATATTCTGTGTTAAACAACAGCTCCCTCTGCTGGCCGAGTCATGGCAATACCACACATCAATCTCATAAGGAACACTTTCAACACACACATCTGAGTCCACACAAACATTTATCAGACTATTAAAAATTCCTAATTTGAAACTAATTGAGCTTTCTTCCCCCCTAAATTAATGATTCACCTTAAAAATTTAAAGAAATGCGACGCAAAGTATTTTAAAACAAATTAAACATAAGCCCTAAGTGGCATCAATGTGCTTCCGTATTTATGCAACCCTCTTCGGCTGCTCTCTCTTTTTTTTTCTTTTTGGCATCAATGTGCTTCCGTATTTATGCAACCCTCTTCGGCTGCTTACTCTTTTTTCCTTTTCTACAGACCTCTTTGGGCACCGCCCAGTGCGATTCCACTGTGCTGATCCGCAAGTTCAGCGCAAGGCACACTGGGAGCTGTAGTTTTCACCTCAGCGTGAACTTCCGGCGACCTCAACGTCGCTCAGACTTCGGCTGCGTCCGAACCTAGGAAACAAGCGGCGATTGTTTTTTCTACCCATGCGCGGTCATGGAACAAGTCGAACAACCTCTTCCAGCTACTCAAAGAATCGGACGCTCCGGAAACGCTTTTCTAAACTAGACAGTGAAACAAGTCTTCGTGACTCCCCCTCCTCACGCGGACGAACGAATCCACCCCACGTGACCCACGACCGGCTGCTCACGGCCTAAGTAGAAAGCGTGTATTCCCCAAAAGTAAGTAATTTGAACCTCAACGTTCGATCACCTCGTCGTGAACTTTAATCAGATGTGTGCGCGCGCCACACTCTGTCCTCGGCCGCTCTTGGACGGGGGAGGGGCCGTAACCCCTGCTCCCGAACCGAGTCGAACCGACCCCCCTTGTCTGCTTAAACTGAGAACATATCTGTGAACCACTTTTAACCAACCAAATTATTTATTTAACTTAACCAAGAGTCCTTATCTGATAGACTCATGTGTGCTTCAGTGCAGTAAATTTGGATATTAGGCCAAATTGTTGTTTTGAGTATTTCAGGGTGTCAACTTACCTTTTTGCTTTTTGGGCCCACTGCACTCAGTCCACGGAGTTCTGCTCGGCTATTCACAGGTCACCTGGGTCAGATCACGTCGGGGTCACCAGAACTGAAGGGATTTCAGTTTGGGTATTCAAATGAGCCAGGCGCCTCTTGAAGCAAATCAGATTTATTGAAAAAGATACAGGTTAACAGATTAAGCAGACAATCAATTGATCAATATGCATACGATCGGATGATTCGTTGAACCGACCTTTTCGCTCGAAGTCGCCCAAGGAATGTCAGTTTGCTGCTCTGGTGCGCGATATCATAAAATGTTTTGAGCTCCTTATTGGTCTGAGGAGCTGCTATCAGTAGTTGCTAAGGCAACTGAGATTTATAGAGTGCCCAAGGTCTTCTTCTGGAATGACCTGATTGTGTGTGCCTCTTTGTTTGAGCATAAGTTTTAGAAGAGTTTAGATTCAAACTAGTTTCCTTCGACCTTTATGTTTCACCTGTTGCACCTTTTATGTCATGAAGTGGCACATTCTGTGTCATGAACTAAGTGTCTGTGTTTATACTAAAGATGTACCTGTTCTTTCAGCCAAATCCTGTGTCTGCTTTGCCCTTCCTCCCTGTGGGGGGGGAAGGGCAGATGTCGGCCTCAGAGTTGCTTCGAGCTGCAGGTCTGCTCAAACTGCACACCGGTAAGATTAAAGTTTGCACAGCGCATTTAAGCATCTAAGCATGATTGTATTAAAACCTTTGATTACATGAAACACATTTGTGAACCTTTGATTACATGAAATATAGTTATGTATGAATATACCTTTGTGATTACATGAAATATAGTTATGAATGGATATAAGTTTAATCATAATACGTATATAATGGTGCTTTCTTCTTCAGCAGAAACATGGATGTGCTATGGTGTCTCCAGTTTCTCCTATTGTTGCCAACCTGTACATGGAGGAGGTAGAAAAGAGAGCTTTGACATCCTTTTCAGGGAGTCCACCAAGTCATTGGTTCAGGTATGTTGACGACACCTGGGTTAAAATTAAATCTCAGGAAGTCCAACATTTCACTGATCACATCAACTCTGTGGATAAATATATCAAGTTCACACGAGAAGATGTAAAAAATGGCAGGTTGGCTTTCTTGGACTGTGAGGTCTCAGTTTCTGATAGAGGAAATTTGCAAACTGAGGTGTACCGCAAACCCACCCACACAGACCAGTATTTACAGTTTGACTCCCATCACCCTCTGGAACACAAGTTAGGAGTCATCAGGACTCTGTACCACAGAGCAGACAGCGTCCCCACTAACTCAGGAGCCAGACAGAAGGAGAAATCACACACAAAACAGGCTCTAGAGAAATGTGGATATCCTAACTGGGCCTTCCTGAAAGCAGAGAAGAAACCCAAACAGGACTCCAGCCAGCCATCAGGTGAAAAGAAGGAACCCAGACCCAGACCAGTGGTCATTCCGTATGTTGCGGGAGTTTCAGAGACATTGAGACGTTTATTTTCTAAACACAACGTCCCAGTGGCTTTTAAACCCCAAAATACATTACGGCAAAGACTGGTTCATCCCAAAGATCCAGTCCCCCGGCACAAACAGAGTAATATTGTGTATGCTGTTCAGTGTCAGGAGGGCTGTGATCAGTCTTACATCGGGGAAACTAAACAGCCACTGGCCAAAAGGATGGCCCAGCACAGAAGATCAACATCATCAGGTCAGGACTCTGCAGTCTACACTCATCTCCAGGCCAGCGGTCACTCTTTCAGGGATGAAGATGTTCACATCCTTGATAGAGAGGAACGATGGTTTGAGAGAGGAGTAAAGGAGGCCATCTTTGTGAAAAGAAACCGTCCATCATTAAACAGAGGTGGAGGTCTCCGGGTTCAACTGTCCCCCACTTACAATGCTGTTATTGCTAGTATCACTCAGCCCTCTGTGAATAGCAAACAACTATCAGGGTGTTAACGATCCATCGTCAGGCTGATGGTCCTCCTTGCTCATGTGAGCAGCTGGTTTCAGGCTGTCATCAGCTAAACTGGTTGATCCACTGTTGGAGGGTGCTATTTATAAGACTGAGCTGAATACAGCAGCTCAGACTGAGGAAGTCTTTTGGACGAAAGACGAAACGTTTCTACAGTTTTTTTTTTTTTTTTTTTTTTGAATGTCCAGAGGACCAGACTTAGCTTTTTTAGACATCTCCGGTCGTGTATTACTTTCTAAGGCTGAAGGTCTCTCCAGTTTGGTGTATGCAACTTCTGCCCTTGAGGTTCCCAAGGACATAATTTCAAAAGTGGATAAAACATTGTTTGATTTTATTTGGAAAAAAAAGGTTCATCTAATCCGAAAAAATGTTATGATAAATAAGCTGTGCTCTGGTGGGTTTAATGTATTAGACTTACAGACTCTAAACTCCTCCTTTAAAATTAAATGGATCAAAAGATATCTCTTAAATCCAAACTCTTTGTGGAACTTCATTTCAACACATGTATTTGAAGCATTGGGTGGTTTGTCTTTTATTTTAAGGTGTAATTACAACATTGACAAAATTCCGATCAAACTCTCCAACTTCCACAAACAGCTGTTTTTATGCTGGACTCTGGTTCACAAACACAATTTCTCTCCACACAAATACTATATCTGGAATAACAAAGACATTTGTTTTAAACATAAATCTATTTTCTTTAAAAATTGGTTTGACAGAGGAATAGTTCATGTACATCAGTTATTCAACAAAGATGGCAACACTTACTCTTACAGTGAATTTTTAACTACGTATAACTTTCCAGTACTACCAAAAGAATTTGCAATTGTCTTTGATGCAATTCCATCTGGTGTGAAAATGTTGATGTCAAATCCTGTACAAAACAGCACAAACTATTTAACTGAAGAATTATTCATTGGTAACTCTGACCCTTTTTTAAGTGAAAAAACAAATAACAAATGTATTAGAGAATTAATAATTAGAGAATGTATTAGTAAACCTGCTTCTATATTCTTCTGGGATAATTTATTTAATGATATCTGTTGGAAAGATGTTTGGTTGTTACCTAGAAAATACTTTATAACTAATAAGATTCGAGAAGTGTCCCTAAAGATTCTGCATAAATGTTATCCTGTAAACTATATAATCTCCAAGTACCGTCCAAACGTAGACCCAATGTGTTCACTCTGCCACAGCTCTGAGGAGACCATCATCCATCTCTTCTGGGACTGTTCTCATACTCAGCTGTTCTGGAAAGACATTTTCATGTATGTAAATAGAAAGTTAGAAATTGACCTACCATTTGACGCTAAAATTATACTGTTTGGTTTCTTTTGTCCAAATATTTCAAGTAAGAAAGTTTTTGTTGTAAATTTAATACTACTCTTAGCCAAATTTTACATCCACAGTTGTAAATTCTCCTTGCTAAAACCTAGATTTATAGTGTTTTCTAATTATATTTCCTCTTACTTATCTACTTTAAAGTATTGTACTAATGCCAAAGCTTTAAAAACTAAAACAATCTGTAACAAATTTCTGTTGTAAGCTGCCCAAAACACATTTTTGTTTTTGTTTATGTGCCTTTATTCTCTTTTGTGCTATGCATGCCTTAAGTCTCGAGCCATGTTTGACATTGTAAGTGTTTTTTTTGTACTTGTTTTTTTTTATAAAAAAATAAAATAAAATAAAAGGTGCAGCATATGGATGGAGGGAGGGATACGTTGAAGAATGAAGAAGTGGCAGCTAAGCACCGCTTTCTGACTTTATGCAGGTTTTTTATGCAATCATTAAAATTTATTCTTTCTGTATGTGTTGTGTATGTTATGTTTAATTTTGTGGACCCCAAGTCTGTTGAATAAAGTTGATGATGATGAATAAGCGAAGGTACTATTGCAAATTTGTTTTTTATTCTGGCTCAGTGGTTCGGGATTCAGAAGTTATTCTCAAAATTTTTGTTTGATATTTCAGTGGTACTAGTTCTCATTAGTTGCAAAGCATGTTTACATTTTCTCAAACTCACTTTGTTGTGCATATATCAGATAAAATTGCACCTTTAACATGTAATTTTAGCACATTGTTAATGTGAAATATATCTGCAAGGAGTTTTCATTTTCTGTGTTGATTGTATTTGAACTGTATTTATTATTGTTAACACTGCAAAAGTTACATATTTTACCCATGGGTTAAAGCATGAAAAAATGTTTGGACTGGAAAATCTATCCTGGCCACACATAAAAAGATGGAAATCCCTCGTGGTGACGGATAATCTTAAACTCGGTTGACCTGTTGTGTTACTGTAACTTAGACATGTTCAACATTATTTCACTAGAGACTACAAACTGAATTAATCTGCAATCATTTATTTACAGCATGCAGCATCAAAGTAACACTTGTGCAAAAGTAGATACATTTTCACGTTCAGTTCATCAGTGAATGTTCACACAGATAATAATTCATATTTTCAAAACAACACTGGGGCACATATTGGTCAAAGCACAGCATACAGCCACAATTTTGTCCAGTAAAACTATGGCCTCATCTTCACATGGGAGCAACATGCTAACAGGTATGTTACCACTTAGTATGGTGTATTTGATGCGAACACAACCAATAACCCTCTCCACATGGACCCTAAGGTGAGCAATCTGCCGTGTTTCCTCAACATCTTTTGCATCGAGCTGACAGTGTCCTCGTGTGAATGCAGGGATTTTCACTTTTCACAGTTTTTCACAGTTTGCGTACGACACAACAGTGGTGGGTCTCATCAGCAACAATGATGAGACGGACTACAGGAACGAGGTGAGCCGCCTGGCCTTGTGGTGTGGACACAACAATCTCACTCTCTACGTGGAGAAGACAAAGGAGATTGTTGTGGACTTCAGGAAGAGGGATGCCCAACATGCCCCTCTGACCATCAACAGCACCGCAGTGGAGAGAGTGGACAGCACCAAGTTCCTGGGAGTGCACGTCTCAGAGGACCTGTCCTGGAGCAGGAACACTGCATCACTGGCAAAGAAGGCTCACCAGCGTCTCTACTTTCTCCGCAAGCTGAAAAGGGCTGGAGCTTCAACCCCCATCATGTGCACCTTCTACAGAGGTGCCATAGAAAGTGTCCTGACCAGCTGCATCACGGTGTGGTTTGGTGCATGTACTGCATCCTGCCGCAAGAGCCTCCAGCGCATCGTGAGAGCAGCTGAGAAGATTGTCGGCACCTCCTTCCCCTCACTGCAGGACTTACACAGCAACCGCCTCACTCGGAAAGCCCTCTGCATGGCAGGTGATCCCACACACCCACTACACAGCTGCTTCAGACTGCTGCCATCAGGGAGGAGACTGAGGAGTCTCCAGGCTCGAACCAGCAGACTGAGAGACAGCTCTGTTCATCAGGCAGTCAGGATGCTAAACACTCTGCCTGCTCTGCCTCCCCTCCCATTTGAACTGCCTTAACACAAAAAACTTTCTCACACATTACCACACAACACAAAGATTTTAACACTGGACTCTGTGTCATCAAACGGGTTATTCACTAAACTCTCGGTCATGTGCTCATTCAGTTTGCACTACTTCTCATATTTGCACTAATGTTTGTATTACATTACTGCCTATAGTCATACTACTGTTTACATTCACTGTTTACATTTATTAATACTGTTTACATTTATTACTACTGTTTACATTTATTACTACTGTTTACATTTACACTACTTTTATATCTACACTACTGCTGATACATATACAGTATTCTCTGACTAGCCTTATTTAAGGATGCCCAATGTGCCTTATGTGCCTTACTGCATATGCCACTTTGCCTCTATACCAACATCAACTACCTCATACATATACTGTGTACATTAACTCATATGCTGCTTTGCCACTCTTTGCAAATGTCAATGCTAGAACCTTCAGTTTATTTTATAGATATACTTTTTATACTTTTTATACTTATGTAAAAACTCAGGACAGTATTACACTTTTATTATTTCATTTTATGCTTATGTTCATTAAATGTTTAGTGTTTTAGTGCTGGTGTAAATTTTCATACTTTTATACTACTATGCAAAAACTCAGGACAGTGTTACACTTTTACTATTTTATTCATTCATTCATTCAACCTTTATTTAGTCAGGTAAATCTTTTGAACCTCATGGGCTCATTTACGAAAGCGACCTGCTAAAACTAAAGAACAATGAACAGCAGTGGTAGAATTTCCTTAAACAATAAACAATAAACAAACAAACAATAAACAATAGAAAACAAAAGAGAGAAAAAAACAAAAGAAAGTTTTTTTTTTTTTTTAACAAAGTATCAAAAAACTAGCAAAACATTATAAGGTAGACGTATAAAATCAAAGACAGGAACAAATCTGCATTGGTTTTTGCCAGGATTCCAACAGATTCTTAGAGAAGTCAAGGTCGAGAGCTTCAGATCTTTTTGTAAGTGTTTGAATGGTTACTGTTGCACCGAGGGACTGAGAGAAACGCAATTTCAATCCTGTGTATGTCCTGTACATATTGCAGTTCTGACAATAAAGTTGACTTTGACTTTTCAGCACACATTAGCCCGACACTGTCACTGATGTCAAATCCACGATCAGCTAACACTATGTCGAAAGGCAGCAACTTTTGAAGCAGGCCACTGTTTTCAGTCACATGTTTGTCACTCGCACGTCCTCCCCATCCATTAGAAATGAAGGAGACAGCTCCCTGCGGTGTGATGCCAACTAGATACTTTAGGGTGTGTTTATGTTTGTAATGGGAGAATGTTTGTGCTCTAGCTTTCAAATGTGATGCTCTTTCTATGCCAATTTCAAAGCAGTCCACAACAACTGCAACACGATTGCCAAAGGCCTCCACAAACTGATGGGGCATGCTGCCTTGCAAACAATGTCTCTCTGGCCAGTGCACCAAAGGGCTGAGGTGTGTAAACATTACACCTATAGTCTTTCTAAATGTGGTGGACACAAGCTTTCGGTTGATGCAGAACAGGTGTGCAATGTGCTGGATTGGCAGATTAATGCCTCAAGCGCATTAAAGTTAGAAGGAGCATCTGAAAATGTAAAAGATTTCTTCCAGGCTGTGGAAGGCAGGGAAGCAGCTGGGCCAGCACACCCATCACAACAACCAAACATGGAAGCCCAGTGTAATACTTGACCATTGCATCATCTTTTAAGAATTGCTCATTCATTTTCTTTTGGGACAGCTCTTCCTTCAGGATCCTGTTTTCCTCCAGTAAGCAATTAATTTCAGCACCTCTGAGGTCCAGCAGTTTTTCAGCACTGTCCTTTAGTGCAGCTTCATCAACCTTTGACCCCACGCCGGTTTCATCCACCTCGGACCTCTGTACACCTTCCACCACGTCGGACCCCTGGGCTGTTTCATCCTCAGAAAAACTCTGAGCAGCGACACCTGGAGGAGCAGTTTCATCCATCTCTAATGTCTGGCTACGCAGATCTGGTGGCATGGCAGGTGCAGTGTTGACCTCTGTGGTTGATTTGTGTCTCTTGGTCCGACGGGCAAATCGGGCAGTGTCCATTGTTTTGACTTCGGTGTGCCCGAGATGTACCGGTAAAGAGGGTACCCAGTCAGGATCACAATCTAGGAATTCATACGCTGGCTTGCCTAAGAAGAGATAAAAGAACTTGATTAGATGATCTAGCTAGCTAGATAGCCAGCTAGCTGTTTGTGAACGATCCTGTGTTACATATGAGCAGTTTATAAGTTTAATATGATTTAATTAAACCTTACCTGTGTGGAAATGCTTCGAACACACAAACATGTGTCTGGAAATACTGCTGAAAGTGATGTTTGTTCGTCTAACAGCAGACACCCATGCCATAGGCCTACGACATCTCTTTGTTAGCTCAGCAACCTGTGTTCCTCTGTTTTGTTTCCATGCCGGAAAGCTGAAAAAAACGGACTCCATTTAAAATACGGCTCCCCCTGCGATCGTGAGAATGATTGTGACAGTTCACAACACAACAAGCATTCCCCATTTCAGCGTATTTCACGTAGGATCACACAACTACAACTAACCCAAACCCCGGTCACTTCGTATCCTAAACTCCCAGAATGCTTTGCGCGATCCACGATTCCAAGCTCTATAGTTTTTGCAAAAGTGTTTTACATCAGATGCCATTCCTGACACAACCCTCACCATTTACCTGGGCTTGAGACCGGCACAAGAGATACACTGGCTTGTGCTCCCTAGTGGCTGGTTTGCCTACCCCATTATTTAAGATAACCAATTCTTTTTCTTTAATTATCTTTTCTAGAATCCCTCCATTTTGATCATCTTGATCTCCCTATAAAGTGCTATGTGCATTGAAGTCCCCACACCAAACTATATTCCCTCTCCATTGTTCTAGAACTGATTCAAGTTTTAACTTTTCTAATTGTTTACAAGGATTATAATAATTTATAGTTTTAATATTCCCATCATTTGACCAAATTTCTACAGCAATAATTTCTAAGTCTGATATTACCGTAGTTGGACCTGAATAAATTTTATGTTTTCCTTTAAGAATATGGTGCAACCTCCTCCATTACCCTTTATCCTATCTTTACGTAAAACTGAATAACCATGAAGACTAAACTGCAACGATGGTTTGAGCCATGTTTCTTGAATGCATATTATATCTGGTTTTGTGTTTATATTTTAATGAATCCTTTAAATCCTTGACCATTTGCTATTAGACTGCGAGCGTTCCATTGTAATATTAGAATTATGTGATAATTTGAGAAGCCTCAGTTTCAGATGATCCTTCACCATGTCTAAGTTCATCATGGATTTTTTTTCCCCAAGATAAATCTTTGACATAAAAAAATTTGTAGCTGCTTTTACTATGATTTTTATTTTTTCAGTTTTAGTTCTCGTTTGTTCTGAGCAATTTATGATATATGCTAGAAAGGGAATCAATTTTTCTAATGTGATATTACATTGATTATTATCTGCCACTCTTATTTTTTCATTATTTGTTTTTGAAGCAATATTTTTTTCACCTCTTTCACTGCTTCAGCATAAGTAATTTTCTTATCAGTTTTAAAGCTCCCCTGACATCATCTTTGAACTTTCCATAAAATGGCACAACATATATATATTAAGATTGACCTCTGATCGTTTTTGCTAAAACAATGTTAAATGAATGAAAATTCCTCTCAAAAATAGTTTAAAATTAGCGCCATTTTTTTAACATGGTAAATATGGATTTTCCCGTCACGTGATTATGACGTCAGAAAAAGACTCGCCTCAAATGCGCACATTGAATACAATGGAGGAAGATACAAACGCGATCCGTCCAATTTAGCCATTTAAAACTTTATATTTTAGCGGTTTGTCTTCAGAGAAGCCAAAGTTATTTCGAGTAAACAGCAGGTTGTAAAAATTTTTAACTCCTCCAAGTTTTCTCCTACAGGAATCGCTGATATTACTCCTCTTGTTCTTCTTTCTTCCCCAACAATCTTTCTTTCCAATACTTCTTTTTTTACACTGTAATTTTAAAGCCTTATTCTTTTGTTCAGCATTCTTACAAATGATAAGTAGGCTTCCATCCCTTAAAACTTTAACTAGTTATACACCTCTGATAGCTTTCTTTAATGCGTTTGACAAACTGATTGGACTTACTCCAACCCTATCCTGTCCAGCCTTAAATTTTAATATAACTTTACAATCTTCCATCATTATTTTCTTTCTCATTTCAACTCTGTCTTCTTCAACCTCAAGAGATCTTTTACCAGTATTTAGTCCCTTTTTGACTTGTC
>JBBPBX010032351.1:23759-33940 GCA_038048925.1 Garcialebias charrua | reverse complement strand
CCCCGTTGAGTGAGCAAACATTGCGCAACTTTTGGCCGCACACCCGCTGTGATCCCCCGGTGCAAGCGCGTCGTGTACATAGCCCCCAAGCAGAACTCTCGAAGCAGACGATGCGGCTCGCAGCGTGTGATTGGTTCAAAGTTTGTGGGCGTTTTTTGTTTTTGCTTTGACAGACATTTGAAGAGAAACTTGTCTGTGTGTGCGCGCGCACGCAAACCGTGCGCCTCAGCACACTACCCAACACACACACACACACACACACCAAAGCATGTGCGCGCCTGCATGCACCCTTTAAAAGAAAGCAAACTCCGCTGTTAGACAACAAGCCGTGGTGGTTGAGTGGTAAAAATGTTGCACTGCAACTCCAAAGGACGTGAGTTTGAATCATGGTTGAGTTTTTTCTTTTTTAATAATACGATTATACGGGTACAACGTGCAAAACTGTAACTAAAGCCTATTTTTATTTTACAAAAGAGAGCTTTTGCTTTGGTTTTGTGTGAGAAAGCATTTAATATCTTGTATTTTTTTATATATGTGATTGCTATTTGAATTGATTGTTAATTTTGTTTGAAGAAGGGGCAGAAATAATGAGATTTTTTTCTTCTTCTGCCTCCTTTCATTTCATGTATTGTTTTGTTTTATAATGTGGTTTTGTAAATAATTTTCTTGTGTTTTTACAATTTGAAATGAATAAATTCAATAAAAAAAATAAAAAAAGTTGGAAGAGGGAGGGATTTATTATAATTTATCCCCCACGTCTTGCCAAGTATAAACACTCAATGCGGTCGGTGACACACGTCAGCGCTGGGTTCACTCAACGGGGGGTAAAAGACGTGAGACACTAGTATAAACCCAGCTTGACTCGGGCCTGTGGGCCCCTGTTGTAGACCCCCCCCCCGTTGCCCATTGCTGATAACCACTGAAAAGCATCTGGGGGCCATAATGGTACGTTGTTATGATCACCAAGTTCCGTCGGCATGTTGCAGGCTTGTTGAATTTGGGTATTGTCGGCCCTGTGGGTTCCGACGGGGTGGGGGTTGAAAGATGTGACCCCTCTCACCTGGTCCCATGACAGCCGGTATACCTGTTTGCAGACGCCTCTGGGTCTGTTTGTTACAGACAGCCCTGAGGCAACCTGCTGGGGTTTATTGTTCTGAGCTAGTACCCCATGAACCACGAGGGAAGGGTGGACAGCCCCCACCATTTATAGCGATCGGTATCAGAGGGGAGCTGTGTTGTTGATGTTGCTGTGTTTTTTCTTCAAGAAACAGGGCGAAACTGTTCTTTGAATTTTTATTTGTGTTTTGTGCAACAACTTTTCTGACTTTATTTCACTCACAACAGAACAGTCATGTTTTGTGCATATATCAAAGTCACCAGCGTTTTGTACCTTTTTACAAATAAAGTCTGGACATGTAAAGTTTGGCCCCCGTACCACGTGGGCGGGCGAACCGGTAAAGCTGAGCAGAGGGCCCATTACATCAGGGACGCTTCTGTCTTGTGTCCCGATTTGCCGAAGAGGTCCTTTGTTGGACCGCTTGGCGGGGTACGAACCTGTTCCTACTCCAGGAATGACCAGCTTGTGGTGGACCCGGTGGGGGTCTTTGCCGGTGCTCCCCCTCGTACGCCGGCCTCTTTTGCGGCGGATTACGTGTGGTTGAGCGGTGCCGAGGCTGCACGGGTCTGTTCCCAGCTGTCTCCCTGGAGGGGGGGGGCAAAAGCTCTCCTGGGCATGCCTTCCCGGAGGGCCTCAGCCTGTTTACGCCTCTGTTCTAGCCTGGTCTGAATCGGTCCAGAGCTCTTCCGAACAGTCCCGTCGGTTCTATCGAGTGGTGCAGAAAATGAATCTGCTGACCCTGCGGAAGGTCTGTCAAAGTCATACACAGATGTCGTTGGGCGATGACCACCTCAACCATGCATCTGCCCTGTGCGATGGCTGCTGTCCCCATCATGCGGAACACAAAGTCTGTTGCCCTGCGGGCTTCTTCTAGCACTTCGGTGGCAGCTTTCTTGTCTGTCGTCACCTGGAGCTCCTGTAGTTTTTCAGCCAGGTATGCCTTCATCATCGCGGACGCGTTCATCGTGCACGCCGCGAGGCCCTGAGCCCTGTAACACTTCTCGAGCTGAGTAGCTAAGGCTCGACAGGCCTTACTGGGCAAAGTCGGTTTTGTTCCAGAAGATCTGGGAGCCAAATGAGATGCACGTGTCCTCCATTTGTGGCACGTTGGTTATCCCTGCTGCCTCCATTCCAGCCACGTCCAGGAACTGTGAGAGTGGGAGCAGCATAGGAGCCTTGGGTTCGGTCCAGGTGCGAGTCATTTCTGTGAGGAAATCCGGGAAGATGGGCATCCTGTGCCTTGTTATAGATTGCTGCTTGGCGTGAAAATAATTTCTTGCCAACCTCGTGACTTGTTGACAGGGTGAAGGTTCTGGTTAGGGGATCTGCAGCGCGTCCGCCGCTCTGCAACACAGGTCAAACAGAGCGGGATCGAGGTGTCAGTCTCCGGGAGCACTGGCGCCGGGTTGTGAGAGAGGTCCTCCTCCTCTCCGTCGTACTCGTTGTCAGCTTCGTCACCAGAAATTTCACCTGAGGCTGTTAGCGAGATCTCATCCGGGTTCATCATGCCTCGAGTGTCAAATTCGGCTGTCGAGTCCCTGACAGGAGCCGCCACGTCTGGGCTTTTGCCCCATTCGACTCGAGTACTGTCCTCCAAATCCATGCTCTCGAGCTCCGACGTGGGAGTGAGAGTCTCAGTGAGGTCCAGATCTGTTTGTGCCGCAGCTGCGCCCATGGCTTTGGCCACAAAGTCCACTCGGTGCCTCCTCACCGCCTCCAGCATCTTGCTGCAATGTGGGCAGAAGTCGGGCGCGTCCAACGCCATTTTCGCGTGTAGCATATCCAGGCAGACAGGACAGGCCTCGTGGGTGTCTGTCACCATAAGGGAAAAACTGCAGCCGCTGGGACAGGCGCGCGACGTTGGGCTCGCTGTCCTGCTAGCCTTTGTTGTAAATCTTGGCTTTCGCTTTCCTTTCTCTGGAGCCATGTCCGAGAAAAATCAAGCAAGTTTTTTCAGAATTATTTTCCGAGACGTCTCTTCCGTCACGTCGCTTTCGCTGGCTAGCCTGCTACGACTTTAGGAAGGTAGCAATGTGACGCAGTTAGCGCCGTCGAGCGAAGCAGTCTGCGGAGAGAAGAGAAAAAAACTTTGGGGTTAAGGAAAATTGTGCCGGACTAGCTTTCGCCAGCCCAGCAATACGCAAGAAATTTCTCTGTTACCTCAGCGTAGGAAGCGAGCTCACCTCTGGTCGAGCAATGTACAACAGAGAAGTCCCACGAAGAGAAGTTTAGGTTTCAGTTAGGTGAAATCCAAAAAGAGGAAGTAGGATGGGCGTCCGCGTCTTAAGTACCCAGGGGGCGGGATCTCTGGGGTGACGCTGATGCCCCCTGCCGTTAAGGCGTGATTGTATTCCTTCAGGTAATCACGCGGGGGCGAAATTTCCCATAGCAATAGTGTTGCACCGAGTGACTGACTGATAAGGGAACTTCTCTTAGCAGAGGGTGAGGTCTCAGATTCCAACTTTCCAAAACGTGTAATGCAACTTTAGGACTGATTCCCAGTCAGTTTTCACACTTGATGGGAAGAGAGGAGCCTCATCTGTGAATTAGAATAACAAAGACCCTAAGAAATCCCTACTGTTAAGGTCTGATTTGTCGATCTACATAGGTATGTATACATATTATCTCAGCATTTAAAATCTGAACCCCACACTCTTTGCTCTTTGAATTGAGAAAGCTCCTCGGATGAAGAGCGAAACGTCTTCAGTTACAAATAAAGTCCAGTTGTTTTTGTATTTAACTTTTTTTTTTCAGGCATAGAGACCAGCAAGTCTGTAGCAGGTGAAGGGACAAAAAAATCTGCAGTAAGTGTAGAGACCACAATGGTTGCAGTAGGCATAGCTACCATAGGGTCTACAGTGGGCATAGCTACCACAGAGGCTGCAATGGGCATAGTTACTGCAGGGGCTGCAGCGGATATACTTTGTAGCTACCACAGGGGCAGCAGTAGGTATGATTACCACAGGGGATGCTGTGGGCATAGCTACCACAGGGATTGCAGAGTCTGTAGTTACCATAGGGACTGCAAAGGGCACAGAGAACTCAGGAGACATGGTACCCACAAGAGACATGAGACCCAAACTGTAGACATGGGACCCAATGGAGACAAGAGAAGCACAGGAGACATGGGAACCACATTAGACATGAGTACCATAGGAGACATGGGACTCACTAGAGGCATGGAAACCACAGGAGACATGGGAACCACAGGAGACTTAGAACTCGGAAACTTGAGAACCAGAGGAGACTCAGGAACCATGGGAGACTTGGGGACAACATGAGACTCAGGAACCACAAGAGACTCAGGGACCACAAGAGACTCAGGAACCACAAAAGACTTAGGAACCACAAGCGACTCAGGAACCACAAGAGACTCGGGAACTACAGGACATCAAGAGGAAGAGTGAGAGGTATCTTCAAGGCCCCTCTCAAAGGACGCGTGAGAGGTATCTTCCAGGACCTTCTTGGAAGAAGAGGGAAAATATTTCCTCCTGGACCCTCTTGAAGAAAGAGTGAGAGGTGTCTGTTACGACCCGTAGGATAAGAGACATATTTAGAGGACGCAGGACATAAGAAAAAGGTTTAAAATAAAAGTTTATTAAACTAAACTAAGGAACTTTGGTCGCTGGCGAGATCATCTCCAGCAGCTTCCTCAGGTCTGGAGCCCATCAAACTTCTTCTGGTGCCCCGCGTCAGGAACAAAAAAACAAAGTGACAACTGAAAGAAGGATCAGATGAGCTAGCCAAACTTAATAAAATGTAGCCAGACCAGGCCAACCCTATACAAGGCTGTTGAAGCTGGTCCAAACCATGGTCTACCTGTACAAAAACTAGTCCTAAATATAAACAAAGAGCGAAAACAAGACTAGCAAGCTCACCTGATCATAAAGTTCTGAAAATAATAAGGAAAGAAAACCACAATAGCTGTCCTACAGACAGACAAAACTTCACTGCTCTCTAAGCAGCAAAATAAAGCACACTTGAGCTTCAGAAGCTCAAGTCCTCACTTCTTAGTAAAACTAGAGGTCACACAACACACTCTTTACTCTAGACTAAACCAGAGTCCTCATCCCTCAATAAACTATAGGTCACACAGTACTAACAGTGCTCCCAACATACACTCTCTACAGAGAGTCCTCACAAGCATGCAAATGCTCACCTCAACTCCTTGAAGGAGCTCAAAACACTGTGACCAGTGTGGGCGGAAATACACCTCTGAAACACATGCACAAATACAGCATAGCGGCTGTCATCAAACTTGGTTACCTTTAAATGGTGTTCAAGTCACTCCAGACAAGATTCCTCTTGTCTCAAAACCAACCTCATCTGGCTTCCAACACTTAGCTTGGATTGTAACTCCGTACCTCATAGCTCTCAATCTCAGGCTTTTAAAGGGAGCTTTAGCAGGTGAAGCAGCAGCCCTAACCAATCAAGCCTGATTAAAGGCTGGGTAAAAAAGGTGCTTCTTAACAGACTGCAGGAATTTCAGCAGGCTGCAGCCAACATGCACACAAAATGGATGTTTAAAAACACTCACCCTCTTAAGGTGCACCACAGAGTACATAACACCCCCACCGCAAGTTATTTTGTAAGGGGGTGATGTGGATGTTTGGGTGAAACATCTCACATCCATGCATACAAAAAAACAGGACCTTAGAGATTAAAAATGTAGCGGTCACATCATACAAATGGACGAAAACATCATTAAAAACAGTAAGTAGTCTGTCAAACCGCTAACACACGTCCTATTGTCACACTCAAAATGTTTTAAAATCAAAAAGGCGTCTTGGGTCAGGTTTTACCCTAAAAAGCTTTCACATGAATTGAAAAATACCAACATCAAATTTAATTATGCCAGTATGAGAGTGGATACTTTTCCTGACAGACAGAGGGAAACTGTCCTTCTCTTTTTCTGCACCGGACAGCACATCGGTGTCAGTTGCAACAGCTCTGTTATAAGCCACACTGTAAACATAGTAGAGAGAGTTAACATCCACAGAATCATGTTCAACATGTTCAAAATAAGGCTTCAGCATTTCATCTCTCACAGTCAGAAAAAATTGCATTTTCTGCTGCACTTCTAGTCAACGGTCCCACATTGTCCACCACAACTCTTTCATTGTTTTCTGTAGTAGCTAGAATGGAACACAAAGAAACAGGAGGAATTGTCTCGTCTGGCTTCTCATCATTTAGGCTCACTGGGACTTCCTCTGCCTCAGAGCTAAATAAAAAACATTCACTCAGTTCAATGTCATTTTCCTTCAGCTCCTCTAAGTTTTTCAAATCCCCATTTGACTTAACTGGGATTTGTTCAGTTGTAGACAACAATACAAAAACTGTCACCCAAGTCGATGTTGTTTTCTTCTTTCTCCTCCTCCTGTTGACATTTTTGAGGTGCCTCCTCCTATGGATGTGTAAGAGGCTCACCTGCTTGAGAGCAAGGCACTGGTGTCACCTTCGGATGACACGCAGAGGAACACAAACGTTTACATTCCCTTTGTTCAACACAGAGTTTTAAGAGGCCGTTTACACGGAGCATATTTTGAGTGAAACCGCTCCTTTCTCTCTGCGTTTGTACTTATCATTTACACGACACCAGTGGCCCCCCTCTTTGAATCCGATGGTTTTAGAACTCACCCTCCAGAGTGCAGCATTTTCACTGACCCCCCGTTGATAACGTACACATCTTCCGCTGAGCTTTTGTTTGAAGACGTGCGCGCAGCACGCACGCGCAGTCAGCCGGCATTTCTAACAATGGTGGTGGACTGGACACCTACCGCTTTCTGAACTACAACTGATGGAATATATTTTAAATCTCATATTTAATTAATCTGCACCTGAATTACCTGCATCTGTGTTGGAAGAGGCACAGATGGATCCATTTCTTATGTTGCTGTTTATTGAACAGGCAGGCGGATATTTCACGTGTCACGTTACAAAATATGTGCTAAATAATTGCAGTTTAACAATAATAAACAATATTTATGTTAGTGTGGGAGATATATAAAGTTATCTGAACTAAATTAATCTATCTGGACTCAAGTTACGTGATTTAAACTAGGGATGTCCCGATCAGGTTTTTCTGACCCCGAGTTCGAGTCCTTTAATTTTAGTATTGGCCGATATCGAGTCCCGATCCGATACTTCTAAAATACATTTTTAAAATGAAGAAGAAAAAGAAACAGATCCAGATGTCCCTTAATTTTTTTTTTTTACCTTAACATTTAACAGAGTACTTCTGTGAGGTAGATTGAACAATCAAGTAATAAGATTTTTTTTTTAAATTCTTCACATTGAAGTTTAGTGCAACAGTATGAAATAAAAATATCTAATTTAAAATAAGCAGCTCAACTTAAAATACTCAGCAGGCATGTAAACAAATAAACTTAAAGTGTCAGTGTTATAAAATAAGGCTGTGAGGTAGCTTGAACAATCAAGTAATAAGAAATAAATTCTTCACAATGAAGTTTAGTGCAACAGTATGAAATAAAAATGTCTAATTTAAAATAAGCAGCTCAACTTAAAATACTGAGCAGGCATGTAAACAAATAAGAAACTTAAAGTGTCAGTTTTATAAAATAAGGCTAGTAACATGCTTTTCTGAACAGCACTCCTTAACTCTCCTCCTGTGGCTTCACAGAAGGAAGTGTATGTTTTTCTTTATGAGATAAATATAAATATAAAGTCTCTTGCAGCGTGAGCTGGCTCGTCTTCGGCTGGGTTGTCTGGTTAAACTCTGTGTATTGTGTCGGGTGTTTGTTTCTGATGTGCCTAATCAGGTTTGTTGTGTTAAATGCAGCCTTTTCCTTACCTCCTCTTGAAATACGAACTTTACATATCTCACAGTTTGCAAACGCAATATCTTTGTCATCCACTTTAAAATATCTCCACACGACAGACATCACTGCCTCCACTTCAAGTTAATGCTGCGTTCCGCTTCTTTTTTACGACAGTCACTGCCTTTACGGCAGGCACTGCTGCAAAAATATTGTGCATGTTTTGTTCCGAGACAATTTGACTCTGTAACACAACATACAGTTAATATAATATTCCCGTTTGTGTACTGTTTAGAATAAATATACACATATATATCCGATCCCTGATCTGTGTGTAATGCCAGATTCAAATCGAGTCTGAAATCACGTGATCGGGACCGATTTCCTGGGCGGCCGTGGCATAGTGGTAATGGCAGTTGTCCCCCGATCGGAAGGTTGGCGGTTCAAATCCCGGTTCCCCACACCATGTGTCGTTGTGTCCTTGGGCAAGACACTTAACCCCGAGTTGCTCCCGGTAGGACTGGAAAGCACCTTGCATGGTAGTCTGCCGCTACCGGTGTATGAATGTGTGTAGCATTCAATGTGTGTAGCACTTTGAGATTTTCACTAATGAAAAGTGCGTTATAAATTGAATTCATTATTATTATTATTATTATGTGATCGGCTCGGGACATCCCTAATTTAAACGATGCATAACATGCTGCGTGTTTAAAGTTGAAAATGAAGACAACAGGTTTATTTATTTTTATGCATTTATTTATTCAACACCAAAAACTGTACATCACACAAACACTGAGAATTAAACTGAACACACTATTAAAACATGTTAACCGAACTGTAAATACGTTAAAAGAAT
This sequence comes from Garcialebias charrua, assembly GCA_038048925.1. Lineage (NCBI taxonomy): Eukaryota > Metazoa > Chordata > Actinopteri > Cyprinodontiformes > Rivulidae > Garcialebias > Garcialebias charrua. The sequence continues at coordinate 25,191 of JBBPBX010032351.1, read as the reverse complement.
GGACTCTGCTCTGTACATTACCCTGATGCATGTTCAATAATCCAGGTAGAAAAATCTAAAAAAGCTTAGATTCAATTCAATAAATCAATAGATTGAATTCAATTCAATGTACAGCAACACTATACATTGAATTTACATTTATAAATTCAATGCATGGTTTAAATCTGTATCTGTTGATCAAAACCAACAAGAATTACAACTCATAGTGCCACAATCAAAAACGAAACAAAAACGGGATTTACCAGAATGCTTAGCAGTATATTAGTGTTCAATTATAGTTTAAATCTGTATCCGGTGATCAAATTCAACAAGAATTACAACTCATAGTGCCACAATCAAAAATAAAACTAAAAAATGGGGACTGTGTTGATTTCCCATAATGCTTAGCAGTATTTTAGACTACCGTACTGTTCAGGACTGCACAATGAGTCAGAAGGACGTCTGTGGTAGAGACTAGCCTCTTGTATGCCACTAGTTTGTGAATTACTGTAGTGATGCTCAAAGTGTCTTCTCTGAGTTTACCTCACACAATGTTAAGACAGAAGTCACAGAGTATGGTGCAATATACTTGCTCTCTGACATCTAGAAAGTATCGGAAATATTGGCAGGTTGGATCAGAAAATCTGATACTTAAATTATGCTGGTATCGGATGTCGATACAGCTACTGGATCGGATCGGCCCCATCCCTACTTCTAACTGCTTTAAACTGCTGAAAAACAGGTGACAAAAACTTGAGACGAGTCCCCAATAAATATGAACAGCAAAATTGTCCAACATAAATCCAGCACCTTTTTCACACCTGTGGTGTATCAGCTGTACACCGTATAACACACACAGAAACATAGCACAAAGCTATTCACCAACACTGTGTTTGAACAAAACTAGCTCATTCTAGTCATCTCGTGAAGAGTCCCCATGTATATGTTACGACCCGTAGGATCAGAGACATATTTAGAGGACGTAGGACACAAGAAAAAGGTTTAAAATAAAAGTTTATTAAACTAAACTAAGGAACTGTGGTTGCTGGCAAGGTTATCTCCAGCAGCTTCCTCAGGTCTGGAGCCCATCGACCTTCTTCTGGAGTCCCACGTCAGGAACAAAAAAAAACCAAAGTGACAACTGAAAGAAGGATCAGATGAGTTGGCCAAACTTAATAAAACACAGCTAGACCAGGCCAACCTTATACAGGGCCGTCGAAGCTGGTCCAAACTGTGGTCTACCTGTACAAAAACTAGTCCTAAATGTAAACAAAGAGCCAAAACAGGACTACCAAGCTCACCTATCATGAAGTTGTCATGTCTACCTGTTCATCAGTTTTACTGTTCACTGTCACTCTGCCACACCAAGCTAACTGCAGCTGCAATCAAGCTCATGAGTCTCACCTGTTGCCTGTCCTATATAAGTGTAATAAAATAGATAAATCGATCAGTT
>JBBPBX010032351.1:9454-23242 GCA_038048925.1 Garcialebias charrua | reverse complement strand
TTTACCATTCTTCAGCGTCTCCAGACGTGTGCCAAGACTCGGACCGTAGTAACGCACGTCCTAGTTGGCTTTTCAGAATAAAAGTGTTCATGGATGAGAACACTGTATTCTGAGCTTGGAAGCTTAAAATCTGTTCCATAGCAAGTTTGCTGTTAAACCTTGCTGAAGACGCGGGCCTTTGACTCATGGCCGGACGTCCATAGTTTCAAAGAGAAAGTTCACATCTCAGCTTCTCTCCCAGAGAACTTCCTTTGCTCTCACTTCACTCTTTTGCTCCGTTTCACTCTGACGAGCCTACAGGAAGTGTCCCTTAAGAAGGTAGTATGACCAAAGTTATGTTCAGCTTGCTCGTTGGTTTGTTTTACCAAATGAGAGAGGGGGAACGTATGAGGACCACTCAGGATAGGAGAGAATAATAGTATGTCAGAAAACGCAGGTGTGAACAAAACCTGGAATCTGTTTTGAGAACAGATGAGATTTGTTTTCAGAGAAAGGAGACAGACGACAAGTTTAGTCTACGACTTTTCCCTCTGTGTCTCTAAACATTTCCATAACAGGTTATTCTGACTTGTTCTTCACTTTGGCATATTTAAAATACACCAGCTTACCGTATTTTCTGGTGTATAGGTCGCACCGGTGTATAGGTCGCACCATCCAATTATCACCAATAGATTGGAAAAATCCCTAGATAGGTCGCACTGGTGTATAGGTCGCACCTACGTTTAGCTCTGCTGCAAATGTCTGCCACAGGAGTGCACAGCAAGGCTTTTAAGAAGATTAACACTTAAAAACAATTATTTGTTTGATAAAAATTATAGCAAATATATGTCTGAGCTGAACTTTTCCTTAATAAATGAACGTAATTGTGAAATGAGCTGGATTTAAACATTTGTTTCGCCGAAAGGGATAACAAGCCATATATAGGTCGCACTGGTGTATAGGTCGCAGGCCTTGAAAAAACCATAAAAAGGTGCGACCTATACACCGGAAAATACGGTAGTAAATCATATACATATTAAAAATATACTGTTCATATGCATACCAGGTGATGCTTTGATTCCTCATATGAAGAAGTGAATAATATTCTAACAGCATAAACCACGATCAATACAGTATATTGAAGTTATTGTGTTGATTAATTCTGAATTAACACAAATTCAAGAAAGTCTCTTCTGATTTGTGTCTCCTAATTCACAATAAATGTAATAAAACAGTGTCCACTTGTCTCCTTGAGAGCTTCAAGAAAAGTGTAACACTAAGAGTTTCAGAGAAATGTGAAAAGGTTTAAATCTAGTAACATACATGAGGGGCTGTATCACTACAGTCCCCCTTTTTGGAAGTCATTGCCTGTCCTTGGAGATGAGCTCTAACACGAAAGGATACCACCGAATGTCTCTGACCTTTATGTAATCCAGCAAGTGGAAAAAGAAAAATCAAAAATTATAATCCCATAATGTTTTTTAAATTCCATACAGTTCGTAGGTAATCCCATTGCGGTAAGCTTTTAATCCTTTGGAAAACTGAGTCTGTTAACCCTTGGAAAACAAAGTTTTATAATCCACAGTGGTAATTCCATAGCGGTAATTCCATAACGATTAGAGTTGTTGATTTCATCAGCAACAATGGTTTTAATCAGCATGTAGAGGGGATCCCTCGAATGACGCAGATGAGACGGCCCTTAGATGAAGGTTGAAGACTAACGTTGGAGTTGCAGGTCCGCACATCAAAGGTTGCAGGCTGGTTGGTTTCCAGTCCGTGCCACTCTGGTTCTATGTGTCATGCATCTATGTGGTTTTAGGTGGGCTTATGATTGGGATTTTACATTAAGCCTTACCTAAATGCACCTGATATGTAAGCTATCATGGTTTAGAACAGCTACAATTACCAATTAAGGGGTGGATCAATGCTGAAAATTTCAGATATAGGGATCTATACCTATAGAAGGTTCAGGAGGGCTTCTGTAACGAAGGCCTCTTCTTCCAAACTATTCCTCCATTCATAATTTAGTTTAAGTTAAACTAAAAATAGAAAAGAAAAATATAGTATGGTCTAAATGTCTGTTGTCCTTTTAGACGAACGATGCAAGATTTGGTATTCCCTATAAATTTTGAAGTCAATGGCGAAACTCATCAAAAATGAATAGATCTAGAATAGAAACGATCGAATCGGTTCTACTTAAACGATTGTGAGATCAGTGTAGATTAGGGCTGGGCGATATGGAAAAAATCATATATCACGACATGGACTTTTTTATATCACGATAACGATATATATCACAATATAAAAAAAAACTTTGGTCCAAATTTTTCCTGTACACACACACACATCGTGTTGTATATATACAACACGATGTGTGTGTGTGTACAGGAAAAATTTGGACCAAAGTTTTTATTTTATTTTTTATTTTATTTTACTACAGATACAGTTACAATTATAAGAATGTGAACAAAAAGAACAAGGAAATTTGGACCAAAGTAGAAACTTTGGTCCAACTTTGGACCTACTTTGGTCCAAATTTTTCCTGCAGGTGGCGGTAAAACAACGGCTGCTAATAAAACCCACGAAGAAGAAATCCGCTCTGACTGGAATCTGGAGTAAACAAGGCAAAGAAACAGAAAAGAGAAAACGTTGCGTTTGATTCCGGTTCTGTTGTGTCTCTGGTCTGTTTTGTATTGGTTAACTGGACCCGAGTTCGGACTCGGTTGAACTTCGTGTCCTCTGGACCCATTTTGTCTCCGAGTTTCAGCGGAGCTAAATAATGGAAGCTAACAAGGTGAGCTTCCCCTCTTTTTGGTAAAAGTTCTTCTTCTTGGGCTGCCTGCGCAGCTGTTTCTCCATGTTGTGACACCCATAGATATCTGGTGACACCGGCTTCATGCCGGCTGCGTCTCTGTTGAACTCGAGTTTAACAACGTAAAGCATGTGTCGCAAACCCGCGCGTGCGTCAAACATAAAGCAGCGCCGTCATCTCGCAAAACCACAATATGAAGCTTCTTTGCGACCGTTATTTTTTTATTCTTATTTATCACGATAGAGACGATAGAAGGAAAGTAGCACGATAGACACGTTTCTATCGTCCCCACGATATATATCGTCATATCGCACAGCCCTAGTGTAGATTATAGTACCTTAAGTAGCATTAATCTACAATGACTCTTCAAAGATTGAGGGTTTTAACAAAATGAAACTGCATGTTGGCATAGTTAAATCCATTTAAGTCTTTAACTTACATTAATACAAAACCTCTTTTGGCTGGGAGTGTTCAGAAAACAATACCAAACTTCAATAACAACAAAAGTAGCAATTAAGCAACTAGAAAACAACGTCTCAACTGTTTCAACTCACTCTGTCGTCAGATTCCAACGTGCTACACACAAGAAAAACAGTTCTTAGCTTTATAACCGATGTCAATTAAATCCTGCAGATTTAAACGGTTGTTAAGGTTAGTTTTTTGTTGTGGGTTTTAGACTTAGCGTTTCTAAGTTCTAGTTGGAACGGTTTCTTTTCGCAACTAATATAGTTTAAACTGTTTAGTTTATTTACTGTCTTGTGCTTGGATGACTTTATTTTCCCATGAAGTCTGTGAGTTTGCGAGATCTTTGTCGTTTGCGGGGTTATTGAAATCTTTGTCCTTGACATGGGCATGACCTAACATCACCCCCCTGTGGTCATGGGGGACCACGCACATAGGTGAGGACGTCCGTCCATGGGCACTAGTTAGGATGCCTTTGTTTAGTTTAAGCTGTTTGCGCAGCTGAGAGTAGACAGAGTGAAACGGAGCAAAAGTGTGAAGTGAGAGCAAAGGAAGTTCTCTGGGAGAGAAGCTGAGATGTGAACTTTCTCTTTGAAACTGTGGACGTCCGGCCATGAGTCAAAGGCCCGCGTCTTCAGCAAGGTTTAACAGCAAACTCGCTGTGGAACCGATTTTAAGCTTCCAAGCTCAGAATACAGTGTTCTCATCCATGAACACTTTTATTCTGAAAAGCCAACCAGGACGTGCGTTACTACGGTCCGAGTCTTGGCACACGTCTGGAGACGCTGAAGAATGGTAAACAGGACTGACCAACTGGGCCGAGGGAGATTGACCATCTTCACAAGGTAACAAAGTCGTCAAATGCTTGCCAAGTCATACCGACGTGTAACAGAGATTGGCCGGAGAGCTGCCATGCTTCCTGGTTAAAACACACCACTCTCTCCACCTTTCATCTTTAATCTTCCTCCTTAAACTTCTCCTTATATTTATTTCTAAAAGTAAAACTGCAAGTTTTTGCCACAGAAATAAGTTAATATAAGACCCATTAACTTGTGTTCTGTTGTTCTGATGTTTTGCATTTAACTTTTACAATTCATTTAAGGGTAAAACCTAAAAGAAGGTACCTATGAATAGAAATACTTATTACACGGTGAAACACTTAAACCACACAGCTGGTTAGTTTGATTGACTCAGTGACACATTAAAAGTGAAGATTTATTTGCACACATTAAAATACGGACTGTCTTATTGATTTTCACAAAAAATCAAAACAAAGATGGAAGTTCAAGAAGGTGCGCGCCCAAGGCTCATACAGTATGTGCCTCTAGAAGACTCATGCAAAGCCGAGGACCTGCTCCCCCTGCACCTCACACAGAGAGAAAATCTTTCTCATTGTGTGGTGACTACTTAGCTGCCCAAAATGTCTTGCAGAGAAAAGATGAACATCCATCGCTGTTTTATGACAGAATTTTCAAGGCGTATTCAGGCGACATAAAGGAACCGGGACTGGAAGAGCAGACGCTTTTCAAATCTGTTTTCAGAAATAATCTAATCTCTGATATTAGATTCAAGTTGCCATTGTACACCTGGTGTCAATTAGAAGTAACATCTTTGGATGAAATAAAACAATACGCTATGAAGGTTTTTGATGTACTCACACAACACAAAACACCCTCAAAGGTGTGCCCAGGTCAAAAGGTCAAATCCCACTCGCTAAAAGTAGAAGAGGTTCCCTCTCCTACAGAGTGCGAGAATAAACAGGATTTCCAGACTAACAAACAACGAAACGTTGGTGCCAGCTAGAACAGTGACTAAAATCGGTTAAAAGGGAGCTCTACACCTCATGCACCTCAGATTGAAAAATCTGAGACGAGCAAAGAACCACAAAAGGTAGGTGTTCGCTCTCTAGGAGAATCAAGATGGTTCAGATCAAACCAAATGGGTTTAGACCTAGGTCTAACAGTGGGTGAAGTTTGAAAGAAGTTGATGTATGGGCGCCGATACCCATTGAACAATGGTTGGTCCCTACAGGAACCCCCGAGATGCAGCCCTCTTGCCCCTGCACCTCGAACTGAACAGTTCGAGACATGCAAAGAGTCACACAAGCTCCAGATAAAAGGCACAACACCTCTGCGCTCGGAAGAGACAAAGGAAGTAAGTGGTTTGTTAGAGGATTTGAATGTTACAGATGATAACCAATCTGTTACAATGAGTGACGTTATCTTTGATAATAACACAAACAACATTGTCCAACCTGGTGAAGCGATGTGCAGCTCTGTCTTTTACAAATACTCAGAGCACATAGTTGACAACAAAAACATCAACATTGCCAAAGATGCTGACAGCAAACAAATTGCTGATAGTCAACAGCATCCTGAAGGTCATGATGCTGACATCCCACAAGATGCTGACAGTATCCAAGGTTACACAGACAGAGGTACACGTATACATAAACGTGTGCAACCTAAACGGTTTCTTTGTAAGTTAATCAAAAGGGGGAAAGCTTACCTGCCAATCACACTGGAAGGGGTCCTCGCGCGAGAGGCACTCCTGAATGGCAGTGCAGACTTATCTATTATGTCAGCCAAACTGTTTGAGGAGCTAAGGACCGCCGCTGACAGTGTTGACAAGCAAATACCCTTCGTGAAAAGTGCTATTGAGCTGCAGGGCCTCGCAGCGACGAGAACAACCCTGACAGCTATAGCCATGGTTCACATGCAGATTGGCAAAATGTCACTATACCATCTGGTATATGTGTCTGAACTGGACTCATTCCCATTTGTGGTTGGCCAAGATTTTATAAACCGTTTCGACGCAATTATAAATTATGGTGATCAGACAATGTGGGCCACATAGCTAAGCATGATGGGAAAGACAACACAGCCACTCCCCTTAACCACTAAGGAAGTGGATTTTGTTGTCTTTCCCATCATGCTCAGCAGTTTTTTTAGTTTGCCAGCTTTAGGTGCATCTGGAAAACAAAAAAAATGCTAAGCATGATGGGAAAGACAACACAGCCACTCCCCTTAACCACTAAGGAAGTGGGTTTTGTTGTCTTTCCCATCATGCTTAGCATTTTTTTAGTTTTTCCAGCTGAACCATGAGTGAGAAGGACATGTGGGTGGTAGACTTGCCTCTTGTGTGCTGTTACAGTTTGTGAGTTTCCTGTTGTAAGGCTTAATAGTGTCTTCATTGGGTATATCTCACACAATGTTAAAATGAATAATCTCGGTACAAAAATTTCATTATACAGATTCACATACCTGAACAGTATCGGATCGGAAAAGTATCGGTATCGGTCGATACCCAGTTCTTAAGTATCGGTATGGGAAGTGAGAAATGTGGATCGGTGCATCCCTAATCACAGACGTCCTTCTCACTCATGGTGCAGCTGGAAAACTGAAAAACCGTTAAGCATTATGGGAAAGACAACAAAATCCACTCCCCTTAACCACTACGGGAGTGTATGTTGTTGTCTTTCCCATAATGCTTAGCGGTATTTTAGTTTTCCAGCTGCACCATGAGTGAGAAGGATGTCTGTGATATAGACCTGCCTCTTGTGTGCTGTTAAAGTTTGGGTTTCCTGTTGTGAAGCCCAATGTGTCTTCATTGGGTTTAACTCACACAATGTTAAGACAGCAGTCTCAGTTCAAAAAATTCATTATTGCAGCCTCATAAGCCTGAACCGTATCTGATCGGAAAGTATCGGTATCGGTTGATACCCAGATTTAAGTATCGATCGGACGTAAGAAATGTGGATCGGTGCATCCCTACTTAAAAGCCTAGACATTTTTTAATAGATGGCATTTCCTGCATTCTGGTGTATTTTAATGGGTTGTTAAACATCTAGTTTCACCTAGACAACTAAACACTTGATTCAATAACTATTTTAGAGTTAATGGCACAACAAGAAGTAGCCTGACCAACAGCTCTCCTTGTGTGAGAGCACGCTCCGCTTCTCTCACGTGTCCTAGCCACAGTCTAAGAAACATAGTGTAGCCTAAGTTAACTTTTTTTTTTGGTGGGGGGATCACTAGCCAATATGAAAATATAATAATAATCACTCCTTCTTATGAAGGGCCCAGCATAAAGCAATATGTCAAAGTTCATGCTAAATAACCCAGACAAAAAATGCAACAAATTTAGCACTTTGAGATTTTCATTAATGAAAAGTGCGTTATAAATTGAATTCATTATTATTATTATTATTATTATTATTATTATTATTATTATTATTATTATTATTATTATTATTATTAAGTGAGGTCCTCTGGACGATTTCTTTGTGTTGAGACACTTCATCCTTCTTCCAAAGGACTTCAGTCTGAGGAGCCACAACAGACAGTCCCACAAGCAGCACAATTAGTGGGTCAACCAGCCATTGGTTGTTGTTGTTGTTAAATAGCAGACACATAATCCAGAAGTCACCGAACCAGACCATTTCCGCCCTGGCTGCTCAGAGAAATTCTGTCATAGATGCTATGAACAGAATCAGGGCAGCCTTGACAGACCCTTACTAACCGTGTTTCCATCTATTTTCATTTCAAATTTTGAGCTAATTTTTGAAATCTCGCAAAAAGGTAAATACAAATTAATGCGGATCAGAAGTGTTTCCATCAACTGGCTTGATGCGCATCTACCAGGCCACGCACAGCGTCATTACGTCAGACGTCAGCGTCATTACGTCAGACGTCAGCGTCATTACGTCAGACGTCAGCGTCATTACGTCAGACGTCAGCGTCATTACGTCAGACGTCAGCGTTACGCATGTCTACAGTAAACAGGAAGTAGCGGTTGAAAACAGAACCCGACCACACATCTCGTCAAAATGGAGAGAATATTTCAGGTATGTGTTGCTATCGGGCAAGTTGTATTTATTCTGTCATGCCAACTAGTTTTAGCGATGTTACATGTTGTCCGGAGCGGAAACAGCTGATCAGTCACGTGACGTGAATGTTCGCTACGGCAGAACTGAGTCGGCAAATCTGTTTCCATCTGTCGTTTTGCGCATCAGCTCTGTTTCGAAGCCCCCAAAAACCACCTCAAGCGAGCGTATCAACTTTTGAGCGAATTAGAGGAAGTTAACTCGAATTTTGCCGTTTCCATTAAGCTTTTCTGATGCGATGCTTCATAATGCGCATCTAGAAACCTTGATGGAAACACGGCTACTGTGAAGGAGTCTGACTCGCTGCCAGCAATGCAAACCAGACTCTCACACCGTTTGTATAATGAATGAATGGCAAGGGACCCCCATTCCATACTCACAGAGTATTAAACATTAGCACATATTTATCTGTAAAGTACAATGGGCATTTCGTGAAATTGGATTTTAATACCAGCGGTAACAAAAACTAAATGTTGGTACTTATTTTTAGAACGTGATATTTGCTTTTAGCAGGGGAAAATAAAGATGGCCTTCCCCCATTTTATTTTATTTTACGCTCAACCCTCAGACATTAAACTCTTTCAACATGTTTCACAGTGTAAGCCGTGAAAGACAAATCCTCAAAATGACAAGTGAGTTGGTTCCCTTGAGTTTTCTCTCCACACACATCACTACACATGATTTTGTTAGAAGGCTTTAAATGAAGTAACATGATTCAGAAGTACCACATTGTTCTTATGTCACTTGAAGGAACTCATACTTTGTTAGAAGTGTGAGGTGAGACATGTAGATGGTATGTGGCGCAAAACTATGCATTATTTGTATAATAATTTTAAAGGTACAATACTGTTGATAGTAAAGTGCTGTTTTTTTATTGTTCTAGCCATTTTTGTAGTTACAAGTTAATGTTTTTTTTCTTTGTTTGCCTGTTATTGTTTTTTACAGAACATGTAATAATGAAATACACAAATATTACAACTGTAACAGACTTTAAAATCATTGGATTTCCAGGACTGCCACCAGAGTACAATGGACTAGTGTCATTTTTTCTATTCCTGGTTTTTCTTGTAATAGTGTTTGGAAATATTTTTATTTTAGTTGTCATCAAATTTGAAAGGACTCTCCACAAACCAACATATTTGATCTTTTTTCACCTTGCAATGACGGACATTCTTTTTGGCACTGTAACTCTTCCAAAAATCATTGCCAGATATTGGTGGAATGACATATTGTCTTCATTTGGAGCTTGTTTTGCACAGATGTATTTTGTCCATTCTTTGGGGGCTATTCATTCTTTGATTTTGCTAATGATGGCATTGGATCGCTTTGTTGCCATATGGTTTCCATTCAAATATCCAACTTTATTTACAAACAAAGCTGTTTCTGTTGCTTGTAGCTTGTGCTGGGTTTTAACGTGTATACGAATGATGGGAATAGTGCTACATGCCTTATTTCTACCTTACTGTGACCTTAACACCGTCATGCAGTGTTACTGTGATCATGTTTCCGTCACTGATCTGGCATGTGGGGATAATGTTGCTTATGTTAAATGGGTTGCAGGTGCAAATGCTATGGTCACTCTTTTGGTTCCTTTAACTTTTATTATTTTTTCTTATTTTTCTATCATCGTAGCAGTCTTGAAGATGTCTCACAAAAGAAAGCATAACAAAGTGCTGTCCACCTGTGCGCCTCAGATCTTTGTAACCTGCCTTTATTATGTGCCCAGATGTTTTACTTATCTTGCAAACAATTTGGGATTTAAATTTGGTCTCAATGCCAGTATAATCATAACTATGATTTACAGCCTCGCTCCTGCTACTGTCAATCCAGTGATATATTGTTTTAAGACCATGGAAATAAAAAAGGCATTAATACAGAGATTTATGAATAAAAAAATAAAATGCACACTCACAAGTGACTGTAAGCAAAATATCACATAGTACAGTATTTTGTCAGATACACAAATAGGATTGTTCACATTTAAATGTGGCTGATAACTGTTTTTAAATTGTTGTTTTACTACCTTGCATGGTAGTCTGCCGCTACCGGTGTATGAATGTGTGTAGCATTCAATGTGTGTAGCACTTTGAGATTTTCACTAATGAAAAGTGCGTTATAAATTGAATTCATTATTATTATTATTATTTTAGTAGGATTGCATACAGAATAGAGCAGGATAATATGATACAAACTGAATTTTTTAAAAGGTTGTACAGTTTGTACATAGAAATAACAAATTAAACAAATAAGTATACTTAAAATGTAATATTTAATATTTTCTTTCAGTTTGCTTAGGTTTGGCATTCTGTAAACGTTGTTTAGTAATGTATTGTTAATGGTCAAAAACAGTTTTGCTTTTGTTGTTATTGTCCTATTAACAGAAACTTTAAGTAATAATTTGATTTTTAATCAAAGTAACTCCTTTATATGGAAAACAAATAACTGTCCTAAAAATATAAAAATTAAATTGCACATAACAAAATGCTAAATAAAACCTTCATAGAATGAAAATAACTTTTTTTATGTTATAATAAAAATATTGATACTGAAAACTTTTTCTTAAGTTACTGGTATTGAAACTTTCTACTGAAAACTTTTTTCACATTAAATATTTATAAAAGAACTTCTGGAAATTATGAACTCTGTTTCACTAGACCTTTAGTGGTCAAATGGATAGAAAATACATTTTTCATCCAGATTAATGTATTTTTCCCATGTATGTTTCCCTAAATCTGACCACAGGTTGGAGTTAAACCATCAGGCTAAAAATGACCTGAATAAACTGCTTTAACATATAGAAGATGAAGGTATTTGATGCTTGAAGTAAAAAAAAAATCTTTGTAATGTTTCTTCTTAATTAAAAATAAAATAAAAACAAATTGTACATTGCATTCTTTATTAATACAAAATAGTCTGAGACTTAAGTTTAAGCACATTACCTGTCTTTTTAAAAAATCAGAGTAGTCATTCAGAATCAGACTTTGTAAGTCCAAATGGGCAATTTCTTTCCTCATTTTTTTTCCCTTTACTATTATAAATTTTTGCACTGTCTTGAAAATAAATTTAATCTTTAAATTATTGTAAATTATTTGGGTTCTATGTTTGTTTGTTATTGCCACATTCTAACTCTTTGAAATACCAGGTTGTAATTTCCTGATCTGTTCACAGTTTTGATTTCCTTCATCACTTCTAGGTTGGACGACAGAAACTTTGTATTCTGGTCTTGAAGAATGTCCTCCGAGTCCTCAGTTAGTCCAGAATGCTGCTGTGCAAAGAATAACCACATCTTTTCAGCTTTAACAGCTTTACCCTGTATGATTTGTACTGATTTATTTTACATGCATGCTTTTAAGGTTTTAACTGTTTTGACACTCAATTATTTAACCAAGCTTCTTGACTTATATAACTTTAAAAGAGCACAGTCGTCCAGTCAGATGTTTTAGTGCTGCTGAGTTCATGGGAGAAGGTCATTTGCAGTGACAGTCCCCAAACTCTAAAACAATCTGCCTCTTCTTAATCTCATAGAAATCATTTTTTTCATGGGTTTTCAACCCAATTTAATTTTGAGTCCAATTTATGTTGTGGTGTTTCTATGCTTTGTTTTAACCTATTGTATTTGTATATTTTGTATTTTTATTTTATAGTATTAATTTTATTAGTGGATTTTTGTTCTTTGTTTTGAACTAACTTGTAAAATGCTACTTTATCTTTTAAACATGCTATAAACAACTATTGACATTGATAAAGTAATTATTTACTGAAATGTTGCGTCAATGTTCCTAAGTACAGGAAAGTGTTTCATTCGAAAACGTAATCACATTAGAGTGAAGTCAGTTTGATGCTTAACAAGAAATAATTTGTCTAAAAATCACTAATAAACGTAAAATTACATTCATATGTTTGTAACAGAAGCAGTTGGAGGCTATCAGCAGCCAACTCACAGTGTACAGTAACTTACATGGTATTTAATACATAAACGTTTTCTAAAAACATATTCAACACTTAAACAAAATAAAAATACAATAAAAAAGATTTCAAGCTAAATCATGTTTCTTAAAATATTTTCCAATAGTCTCGGAAAAAAAAAAAATTCTGTCTGCTGCTCAGTGAACTGATATTTGTGTTTATAACTGAGTGGCTACACATGAACATGAACAGAAATGCAACACAGAATAGTGTAATGCACAAAGTAAACTACAAAGACTAAGTCAGCTTCGCCACCTAAATACTCATGAGACAAATCAAACAATTTCCTCAGTATCACTTTGCACATCACAGCTGTGACTGGAGTCGACGGGCAAACGTGCAATATCTTCAAATACAGGTGCATAGCTGCTGAAAGGCAGCTGCGTATAAAAAATATTTTCAAAATGCTCAAACAAGCTGGAGGAAATATTCTCAGTTTCATCCTGACCTGCAGTGGAGGAGGTTAGTTTAAAAAATGTGTTGATGGGCAGGAAGACTTCCTGCCTAAAGCTGCGCCGTGACTGGTTGTGCACGTGTTTCTTACCAGTGGTGATAGAAAACTGTCCATAATCTGAATCAGAGCAGGTGAGCGTGCTGTCTGTTTCACACTCGGATGAAGTCTCGATAATCATGGTGGACTTGGTGGGCCCAGATTTCCGAGGAGCTTGTTGTGAAAGTCTAATAGGAGCATTCAGTTGACTTATTTCTTCCAAACTGAGGCACTGTGCTGGCTCTAGGAGCTCTGGTTGTGGAAATCGTTTAAAATGACAAGGCTGTGTCTGCTGGGGCTGCTCAGAGTCAATCCGGTACAACCGCTGTTTTTTTAGTGAGGCCACCTTTTGTGGTTTTGGAGGGGTTTTTTCTTCACTTGAGCTATCTTTCTTCAATTTTGCCAGCAGCATTCTCAGATCTCCCCACTGTTTAGAAGCACTTTTCACAGGTTGCATGTTGTATAAATGCTTGTGCCAGCTGAGATTGGGCGAGTTTTTCTCAGAATGAAATTCACTACCGATGCTGCCGATCTCATAATACTCCAGCTCACTTGGTATCATCGACTGAGCACACGACACACCAGCATCCGAATAAAACTTCTCACTTGACCTCTGCTGGCTTGCACTGATAGGGTCAGGACGTTTCTGTTTTGCAGTCGACACAACATCTGCAAGAACTTTGTTGTCATCAAAACAAAAAGTCATGTTTGCTGTTCCCTGCGCTGTTTTCTGCAGGACGTTCTCATTTTTCAACCTCATATCTCGCTCCCTGACTCTATACACGCCTATACACATTCCCACAATAACAAGAATGGAGATGAGAGGGAGAACCACGGCTATGAGCCACAAAGGCTTGCTGTGGTGCCCGCCATAGCATTCTTCATGGGTTGTAAAGATGCACATATCACAGAAATGGTCCGAGTTATTCTGCATACAGATGCAGGATGCGTTTTGCATGGCTGGTCCACACGTCCACCGGTTTGAACAATGTGAGAGGCACGTTCTCCCACCAGCATTCTCCTCAGAGCAAGGCAAGGAGTGGCACACATCTGGAGAGCTGCAGCTGGACTGGGTGAAACTCAAGCTTGGCCGGACCTCTACCATCAAACTGTGTCCGCTGACAGGCAGAGTGTGACCGTTCACGTTAAAGTACTGCACACACCCACTGAATCCTGGCATAAGAAGAATGTTGA
>JBBPBX010032350.1:18807-33941 GCA_038048925.1 Garcialebias charrua | reverse complement strand
TTGTTCAAAAGAGTAAAATAAGTTATGATCAGTTAAAAATGCTGCAGATCTGAGGATCGGTACTAATGTCACGTTTAAAAATCCACTGAATTTCAATGTTACTGATGGAGATTACAAATCATCCATCCATCCATCCATTTTCTTCCGCTTATCCGGGGTCGGGTCGCGGGGGTAGCAGCCTAAGTAGGGAGGCCCAGACTTCCCTCTCCCCAGCCACTTGGAGCAGCTCCTCTGGGGGAATCCCAAGGCGTTCCCAGGCCAGCCGAGAAACATAGTCCCTCCAGCGTATCCTGGGTCTTCCTCTGGGTCTCCTCCCGGTGGGACATGCCCGGAACACCTCACCAGGGAGGCGTCCAGGAGGCATCCTAACCAGATGCCCGAGCCACCTCAACTGGCTCCTCTCGATGTGGAGAAGCAGCGGCTCTACTCCGAGTCCCTCCCGGATGACTGAGCTTCTCACCCTATCTCTAAGGGAGAGTCCAGCCACCCTGCGGAGAAAACTCATTTCAGCCGCTTGTATCCGAGATCTTGTTCTTTCGGTCACAACCCAAAGCTCATGACCATAGATGAGGGTGGGAACGTAGATCGATCGGTAAATTGAGAGCTTTGCCTTTTGACTCAGCTCTCTCTTCACCACGACAGACCGGTACAGCGCCCGCTTCACTGCGGACGCTGCACCTATCCGCCTATCGATCTCACGCTCCAGTTTTCCCTCATTCGTGAACAAGACCCGAGATACTTAAACTCCTCCACTTGGGGCAGGACCTCCTCCCCGACCCGGAGAAGGCATGCTACCCTTTTCCGGCTCAAGACCATGGCCTCGGATTTGGAGGAACTGATCCTCATCCCGGCCGCATCACATTCAGCTGCAAACCGCTCCAGCGAAAGCTGTAGATCACGATCTGATGAAGCCAATAGGACCACATCATCTGCAAAAAACAGAGAAGCGATTCTAAGGCCACCAAAACGGATCCTCTCAACACCTTGGCTGCGCCTAGAAATTCTGTCCATAAAAGTTATGAACAGAATCGGTGACAAAGGGCAACCTTGGCGGAGTCCAACTCTCACTGGAAACGAGCCTGACTTACTGCCGGCAATGCGGACCAAGCTCTGACACCGGTCGTACAGGGACCTAACAGCCCATATCAAAGGGCCTGGTACCCCATACTCCCGGAGTACCCCCCACAGAACCCCCCGAGGGACGCGGTCGAATGCCTTCTCCAAGTCCACAAAGCACATGTAAACTGGTTGGGCAAACTCCCACGCACCCTCCAGGACCCTGCTGAGGGTGTAGAGCTGGTCCAGTGTTCCACGACCAGGACGAAAACCACACTGCTCCTCCTGAATCCGAGGTTCGACTATCCGACGGACCCTCCTCTCCAGAACCCCTGAATAGACCTTACCAGGGAGGCTTAAGAGTGTGATCCCCCTATAGTTGGAACACACCCTACGGTCCCCCTTTTTGAATAGGGGAACCACCACCCCAGTCTGCCAATCCAAGGGAACTGCCCCCGATGTCCACGCGATATTGCAGAGTCGCGTAAGCCAACACAACCCCACAACATCCAGAGCCCTAAGGAACTCAGGACGAATCTCATCCACCCCCGGAGCCCTGCCACCACGGAGCTTTTTAACCACCTTGGCGACCTCAGCACCAGAGATTGGAGAGCCCGACCCAAAATCCCCAGGCTCCGCTTCCTCAGTGGAAGACGTGCCAGTAGGATTGAGGAGGTCTTCAAAGTATTCCGCCCACCGACTCACAACATCCCGAGTTGAGGTCAACAGCACGCCATCCCCACCATAAATGGTGTTGGTCGCGTACCGCTTTCCCCCCCTGAGACGCCGGATGGTGGACCAGAATCGCCTCGAAGCCGTACGGAAGTCATTCTCCATGGCCTCTCCGAACTCCTCCCACGCCCGAGTTTTTGCCTCAGCAACCACCCGAGCCGCATGCCGCTTGGACTGCCGGTACCTATCTGCTGCTTCCGGGGTCCCACAGGCCAAAAAGGCCCAATAGGACTCCTTCTTCAGCTTGACAGCATCCCTCACCGCCGGTGTCCACCACCGGGTTCGAGGGTTGCCACCACGACAGGCACCAACAACCTTGCGGCCACAACTCCGATAAGCTGCCTCGACAATAGAGGCGCGGAACATGGCCCACTCGGGCTCAATGTCCCCCGCCTCCCTCGGAACGTGTTCAAAGCTCTCCCGGAGGTGGGAGTTAAAGCTCCGTCTTACGGGAGACTCTGCCAGACGTTCCCAGCAGACCCTCACAATACGTTTGGGCCTGCCAGGTCTGACCGGCATCCTCCCCCACCATCGGAGCCAACTCATCACCAGGTAGTGGTCAGTTGACAGCTCCGCCCCTCTCTTCACCCGAGTGTCCAAGACATGCGGCCGCAGATCAGATGAGACGACAACAAAGTCGATCATCGAACTGCGACCTAGGGTGTCCTGGTGCCAAGAGCACATATGTACACCCTTATGCCTGAACATGGTGTTCGTTATGGACAATCCATGACGAGCACAGAAGTCCAACAACAGAACACCACTCGGGTTCAGATCAGGGGGGCCGTTCCTCCCAACCACACCCCTCCAGGTCTCACTGTCATTGCCCACGTGAGCGTTGAAGTCCCCCAGCAGAACAAGGGAGTCCCCAGGAGGCGCACCCTCCAATACCCCCTCCAAGGACTCCAAAAAGGGTGGGTAATCTGCGCTGCCGTTTGGCGCATAGGCACAAACAACAGTCAGAGCCCGTCCCCCCACACGTAGGCGAAGGGAGGCTACCCTCTCGTTCACCGGGGTGAACCCCAACGTACAGGCACCAAGATGGGGGGCAACAAGTATGCCCACTCCTGCTCGGCGCCTCTCACCAGGGGCAACTCCAGAGTAGAAGAGTGTCCAACCCCTCTCAAGGAAACTGGTTCCAGAGCTAGAGCCATGTGTTGAGGTGAGTCCGACTATTTCCAGCCGGAACCTCTCAACCTCACACATTACAAATCATTCAACCTTTAATTCTGCAGGTTGGTCTCACTGAGTCACGAGGACTCATTTACAGAGAGACCTGATTCAAGCAAACCACAGATGAGGTACACTACAAACAATAGAATACATATAAAATTAAAAGTAAATAAAATGGGGTTGTACTTGGAGTCCACTGTCCAGGAAAATGGGGAGTGTGATAAAGAGGTGAAGAAGAGAGTCCAGGCAGGATGGAGTGGATGGAGAAAAGTATCAGGAGTGATTTGTGACAAAAAGGTGTCAGCAAAGGTCAAAAGAAAAGTTTACAAGACAGTGGTGAGACCAGCTATGTTGTATGGTCTGGAGACAGAGGCATGGACAAAAAGACAGGAGACAGAACTGGAAGTGACAGAAATGAAGATGTTGAAGTTCTCCTTAGGAGTGACAAGGATGGAGAAGATTAGGAATATATACTTAATATTCAATATATATTTAAAATTACCCTCTTTGTGTGTGTGTCTGTTTGTCCTCAGTGTCGTTTGGCCCCTACCTGCCCTGCAGAGAGAACATCAAGCTGATGGGGGCCAAAAACAACATCCGACCCCCAAGACCAGAGCTCAACATGTGTCTACTGCCCTCTTTGGTGGAGAGCAGTAAGGTACGTTTGCGTCACGTCATCCATCATCATATGGCAGATGATTTCATTGTAGAAATGTCATTTCCACTGAACTCTTGAAAAGCTGCATCAGCTGGATGTTGGCAGTAAAACTGTTCCGTGCGTTTTTGTCTCAGGGTAAAGATGAAGTCTACGACCGGATGCTGCTCGACTACTTCCTGCCCTACCATCAGTTTATTCATCTGCTGTGTCGTGTCGCCATCAACTGCGAGAAGTTTACAGAAACTCTCATCAAATTGAGTACGAGTGAGACCAAACAAATCCATGGTGTTGTCTGCAGACGTATTGAAACTCCCTGCCTCTGGTCCTTTGTCTTTCAGGTGTGCTCATCGCATACGAAGGACTTCCTCTTCATCTTGCACTTTTCCCCAAACTGTGGACGGAGCTCTGTCAGTCACCGGTACTGAACTCTTCTCATTCTCCTTACATGTTAATAGACTGTTGGGTAGTGCTGTCACAATCAGCTTTTTGTCTGTGATTACTCAACGCATTAAAATATCGATTCAACAGTTAATCTAAACGACCAACTTTATCTCTGAAAGTAAAATTTCACATTTTATTTAAAACAAACAACTTTGTCATCCATCCATTACTTTTACCTGCTTCTTCCTTTGCGGGTTGTGAGGGTCACTGGTGTCCATATCTAACCGTGACTGTACAAGAGGCAGGGGACACGCTGGACAGGTCTCCAGTCCATCACAGGGACACCTGGACAGGTCTCCAGTCCATCACAGGGACACCTGGACAGGTCTCCAGTCCATCACAGGGACACCTGGACAGGTCTCCAGTCCATCACAGGGACACCTGGAGTCAAACGAGACAAAAAAAACATTCTCTCTCTCTCACCTAGAGATAATTTAGATTTACCAGTCAGCTTAACATGCATGTTTTTGTTCTGTGGGAGAAAACTGGAGTACCCGGAGAAAACCCATGCAGCACGGAGAGAACATGTAAACTCCACCCAGAAAGGTCCTAGCCAGAATTGAACCGGTGACCTTCTCTCTGACAGGCAACAGCTCTACCAACTGTGCCGCCCTACTTTAGCATCTACAGTTTCCAAAATAAAATGTAAAAACCTGAAATAGATTTAAAGTTCCGTTTTCAGCATGACACAATGAGATGCTCTTATTTGCATCAGTATATTATTTGTGTATTTCAAAAATGAATATTCATCATGTTGTGAGAATATTTTTCATGAGAGGAGACAAAATACAACACAATTATTTAAAATAGAAAAATGAAGACTAGAAGTCTTCCAAACCTGTTTTAGACGGCCTACGCTTGTTGTCCCCCGTACTGAAGACAAAAATGGCACCTGGCCACTGTCGACTCATCTGCTCTGCACCACACCCCGCCTGTTCAGGGCCTGCCCACCCCCATTCAGCCTGGTTTGTGGGACCCTCTTGTTTGTGGTTCCAAGTGAACTGCTGTGAGGTGACTATTTGATGTAAGCAGGCAGCAGCTGTTGCTTGACCAGCACAGCTGTATGCCACTGGATGACCCACCCAGCAAAACTGCAAACTACATCTGATCCTCCACTTGCTCATCGTGTTGACGGATGGCACCTCAAGAAATGAGCACATTTACAGAGAGATATCAGAGATGAAGGTGCAGCATGGCTACACCCAAAATTATAAGCAGTTCTGAGATAAGCTAACAAATTTCAAGTCCAATTATAGGGTGATTAAGGGACTACAATGGGTGGAGTGGCTCGAACACAAAAAGACCAGTTACAATCTCGCCCACAGAGCGGGGAAACGAGTCACAGTGGCAAATCACCTACACCTGAGAAGAACTGAGAGGAGAGCCGAGTGAAGTTGCACTTATCAATGGCAAAGCAGGGATGTACCTGTGTGTGGCTGCATCTACGAGTATGAAAGGTCACTCTAGAAATTTGTGTTGCCACGTCAAACTCCAGGATGGCCACCACCAAATAAATATGGTATTTAAACTGGCTGACCTTGTCATTTGAGGAAACTGTTGGATAAAAATATCTTCTATTCATCTTCCTTACTCAAAGAAGCCATGAGAAGATACATGCAGACTTTCACTCAGGTTTACACAGATGCATAAAAGTTCTACATCAGTGGAGCTCGGTCACAAGAGTCTGCACCAGCAGTGTGCCAGTCACTGATGACCTCAGGCTCCCAGCTGCACATGCAGGATCAAGTAAGCTCCTCTCTGAGAGGGAACAGAACTCTCTGGTAACTCTCACACATGGTTCAACATTAATTTAACATTTGTAGTGAGAAACATCCTTGACCTTGCTTACTTGTTTTTATGTTGCTTGAAAGTATAGTTTTCTTAAATTATTGGGGTGGCTGAAGATGAGGTCAAGGCTAACTGGCTAACCCCCAGCTCCGCCCTTTGTGCCTGGTGGTGGATGAGCTTGTTCCCTCCACTGGCCAGGATACGTAACTCTACACTACCTTTGACTATCAAAAAAAGTGAACTCCTACCCACTAGGGCTGGGCGATATCTTGATATCTTTAAAATATTGAGATAAAAATTTTTTGCAATACAAGTTGAGACTATCTCAATATAAACAATATAGGTTTATACTAGGAAATCCTGCCGTCTCTGTCTCCCAGGCGGCCCCCGTCCTTCTACACACAGCCCTCTTTGCTCCCCCTCCCTTCCTGCTTCTGCAGTGTGGGTGGGCCGTAGAGGAGACGAGCAGCAGCGGTCTGAGCGTGTGTGATTCTTTCTCTCGCTGGCTCTTGCTACAGCTAGACAACAGACAGTCTTCTTATTTGAAATAGTTCAGAGCTTGTTTAGTCGTGCTGTGTGCTTTTAGAGGAACACAGAGAGGAAGCTCGACATTAATAAATCAGCAGTTTATCATATCGCTAAAGATAACTTAGCTGCTAACCAGATGGCTAACGTTTTAGCCGTCTTCTTCCACAGCAGAGACTGATCGTGTCTTTAGCGATATGATGAACTGCTGATTTATTAATGTGGCCACCTCTCTCTGCTCCTCTCATAAAGCTCAACACAGCTAAAAAGCTCGGACCCGTGGTTTGTTTTAAAGAAGCAGACTAAAAACACTCTGTGTTGCCGCTTCACGGTTCTGAGGCTCACTTTACTCAGTTCACAAACACGCTGACTAACATGAAGGCACCTCGCTATCTTATCAAGACACTCAAAGCTCTTTACAACACAATGTGTGTCCTCACTTACCCATTCATACAGCACTCTACTAGATCTGTACAAGGATTAATCAGTACTTTACTTTATCACATTCATACAATGATGGGACACACAGAGGCAATGAGGGTTCAGTGTCTTGCACAGGAACACTTCAGCATGTGACTGCTGGTGGAATCAAACCCCCAACTCTCCCATTGGAGGAGACTGCTGTAGTTTTTCAACCACAGCTTCCCTCAGCTGAAGAGGATATGTAAATAAAAGTCTGAAAAATAAAGTAATGTATGTAAATAGTTTATTTTTTAGACATTTATTTTGTAGTGTTACAGCTGTTTAATAAATGTGCCTGTGTGACAACTGGGACAAAGCTTTGACTCAAATATATTTTTGTTATTTTATTGAAAGAAAAATAAATCTGGATATATATCGCAATATATCATACAAATATTGAGATATTAATTTTGGTCCATATCGCCCAGCCCTACTACCCACTTGAATATGTTGCATTAAAAATATTAAGGTTTACTTGCATTCCCTGTTTAAACACTCGTGTTGAAAACTACATTCACTCTTCAGTGACTGGAAACATATACATTGTATTTATCATTGTATGTAATCTACGTGAATTTGTCCATTTTAAATTGTACAGTATTCATTTAGCTACTAATGTTATCCACAAAATTAACTCTACTTAAAATAAGGTTTGTAAGCTCAATCATCCAGGTAGATAAAAAGTTTAAATCGTGTCATCTGGACCAGTTTCTTTAAGTGAGACTCATTTTGTCTTCCATCCAGAGGACTTCTTCAATCTGTGGCCTGCCAACCACATCTGTCCCATAGGTAGCCTTCACTGCTGAGTTTCAAGTAGGCCTGTTGCAATAAACAATAAATCAATTAATCGCATGATAATTGAAAATTATCTACGGTACTTCATTTTAATTTAGCGGCTTTATCGTTTCTTCGTGTCTCTCTTTTTACTTAAGACACTGGATGACAAAAAGCTCAACTCCGGTGCTCTTCACTGACCCCTCCCTTTCTCTTTTTTCTTTAAAATCCATTTAACCGTCCAAAATCGTGTTTTTGGATCATTAAAAGAAGCTAAGGTACGAGCTAAGCTAACAGGCCGACCTCGGGGGGAAAAAAACTCCTTCTTGTTGAAACTCAATAATTCACGGTTGAAACCCGTGCCTTCGTCTAAAAAGTTGTTTTTCTCTGCAAAAAGAAGCTGAGTTCATAAACATCCTCATAAAAGTCGCATATAGGGAATGGAGTGAGCACTATGGTTATGGGTGGCGGGATGACATCACTCTTGCCCCCATGCCTATGCTCACTCAACATTATGCATTTAGACAATAAGGGCCTGGGTTAGAGTTGGAGTGGAGGGGAAACTGGTACAATGCCAGCCTTTGCTCCTTCTCTTTCCCTTTTAATTACACTTTAGAACAACACTCACCAACAGTACATTTGGGGACGGGGGTGTGTGTGTCGGGGTCTTGATTTGTTAATTTCAATTTTATTTATTTATGTATTATATATATATATTATTTATTTATTTTTCTCTTACCCCCCTGGTTGCCTGGCGGACATTCTGGGGGTGGGCCGTCAGGGGTTGTGCTGGGGTGTGGGGGGGTTCGGGGCCTGTGGGTTTGCCGTGGGCGGGACTGGCAGTGCGCTCCCCCTGGGGCTGCTTGGGCTCGGGTGTCCTGTCCTGTCCTGTCGGCGGGACGCGGGGTGGGCCGGATCTTGGATGTGGGGGGGGAGCTTACCGGTATACCGAGTTCCTCTCTGCACTCCGCCAGGCAAGGAGCTTTTTATTTCTGTCTCTGTAGAGCAGACTTGACTGGTCGTGAAGGACTTGTCGCGAACACACAACTACAATGAGTTTCTCTTCCATAGTCCATGACTTCGCGGGTTTTTTCTGTGTCCCACAAACAATACGTCACATAGATGCGCAATACCCCCGTCCCCTCGTTTCCGCGTCACATAGCGGACTCCCCCTTTCTCCTCCACCCGACTCTCCTGATTGGTCGGACACGCGTTCACGAGTTTGAACGGCGAAAATCTTCAGCATGGTGAATGCGTGGTTTGGAGGCTGACGCGGGTTCACGTGCACGAAAAACGCTTTCCAGCACGCTCAACACGCACGTGACGTGACGCCCGACGCCAAGAGACGCCTGGAGGCGCGTCCCCCATTGACTTTGCATGTAAACCGGACGCTCCTGCAGTTGAAAACGCGTTCGGTCTGGATTCACCATTAGTGTCGCGCTCCTGCCACGTGGCCCACCTGGTGGGTGTTCCTTTGCCTGCGGGCGTGCTTGGGGCCCTCACTATCTGGGGTTGGGCGCTTGGGCGTTTGTCGGCTCGGCCTGGTGGGGCTCGTGTCCTCTGGTCCGGTCGGGTCTGGGCCTGAGGGGTGGGCGTCCCCGGTGCCCGGGCCTCGGTGACCGGCCCTGGGGCTACGTCGGTGCAGCGGGCTCCGGCGGGGGCCTGTGAATTTGTCGCGGGCGACCCCGGGGGGTCATTGTATGTGGTCGCTGGTGGGGTTCGTCCGGTTCTTCCCCTTGGTAGGATCTGGGGAGTGGGCTAGTGGCTCGTCCTGTTCGGGTGGTCCTGGGGACTCTGGGCTCGGGGTCCTTCCTGGGGTCTTGGGCTTTGATCGCCCCTTCGTCTGCCTCGGGCTTTGGGGGGACGGATCTCTGATGCTTCACAGTCGCTACTAAATGTTCTATTGGAGGAACCTTATTCACTTATGCATGCTCACAACCACACACAAATGGATGCAGGGATGTATATATAGATATATGCAGATATGTAGATGGGTATATGAATGAATATAAAAGTATATGTATGTATACTATATATATATTTGTAGGTATGGGTATGTGTATTTATAGAATTCTACTGCAAGCTCATGAATATTATTAGTCTTTATGCATGTATGTTCCATTGTTGTGTTCTGTCATGTGCTTTGCAGGATTGTGGACGGAGGTTGGGTGTGTTTGCCTTGTGCTCTTTTGGTTGATAATTGTTGATTTGTTGTCTTACTTTCTCTTTTCTTTCTTTCTCTCTTAAAAAATATATATATATATTTGAGTGAGAGGATGGCTATAAGGTGTGAAGGGAGGCCATCTATAAATGGAAAAAAAAAAGAAGTTGTTTTTCTCTGCAAAAAGAAGCTGAGAACTTTACTGATTTTTTATTAAAATCTTTGTGTGAAAAATGCTATGCTAAAGAGCTCAAACCACACCGAGCATCCGCCATTTTGAGAACCGACGAGAGAGCCCATGTCACGTCAAGGGGCCTCCCTCTCATTTCTCTTAACCCTTAGATGCATAAGTCAGAGAGTCAGAGAGTCTTTATTGTCATTTGCACCGCATGTGGTACATGAGATGAAAACGAGATTATGTACACGAGGTCCCAGTTACATCCAACAACAAATGAAAGAGAAAAACAGTAATAACATCGAGAACTAACTAAGAAAAACATCAACTAGTAATACACTAAGCCTAATATAGTGGGAATAAACAGCAGCACGAACATGAGTTTGTATGAGCAGATGGTCACAGATGGTCACAGATGAACACAGCAACAAGAAAACATATCAGCATCACCATGATGTGATATTTTGCAGTGTTTATTTTAATTTTATTTTTATTTATTCATGAGTCTAACAGCCTCAGGGTAGAAGCTGTTCCTCAGTCTAGTGGTTCTACACTTGATGCTCCTCAACC
Organism: Garcialebias charrua; assembly: GCA_038048925.1. Classification (NCBI taxonomy): domain Eukaryota; kingdom Metazoa; phylum Chordata; class Actinopteri; order Cyprinodontiformes; family Rivulidae; genus Garcialebias; species Garcialebias charrua. The sequence goes on along the minus strand of JBBPBX010032350.1, from coordinate 23,426 downwards.
TCCGTCCTGAGGGGAGTGGGGCAAAGAGTGAGTGTGCTGGATGAGTGAGGTCTTTCATGATACAGGTGGGGTCAAAAATGACCCCGAAGGTTGTTATTCTTCAAAAACTCTGAAATTAAAAGTTTTTACTCTTCCATATTCTAGGTATTCCTCATAAAACATGTTTGTGACTTCAAGCCATTAGAATTTTTTTCAATGTTTTTATACATTTTCAGAAATTACAGTTTTTGTGTCACTACCCCAGTTTTTCATGAGTGGGGTCAAAAATGACCCCAAGCATTTCCTATAGAATGTCAAGGGTTTGCTTTCGGAACCTTTGATTCTTACCAACTGTGACTGTCAAGATACATTTTCTGTCTCATTTACACATCTGATTCCTGCAGTCTCACCACAAGGAGGTCAGTTTGACACAGCAGTAAACATGTATTATCTTCATTTACCAACTCCATGACTTTAATGATAGAATATCCTGTTGGTCAACAAAGTAGACACTCTTAGCTATCTACAACATAATGTTAGTACTTAAGCTAGCTAACATTACACTAGTTTAGTAAGCCAGCTGATATTACTGCATTTGTTGTGTAGAGACTCACTGTATTCGTAATTCCTTGTAACAAATGCAAACCTGTTAGGTAACCTATTATATATTATTATATATATTATATTATACTGTATATAAATTATTTTAAAAATCTGAATGCCTCTTTTAACACCAAGCCACAATTTACTGAGAAGTCGGTCATGGCCTGCACCTGGGTTTAGCACTATCTCGCCAATAGATGCATGAAAGCTGTTTATCACTGATACTATATATTAGAAGGGCAGCACGGTGGTGCAACTGGTAGAGCTGCTGCCTCTCAGCAAGCAGGTCCCTGGTTCAAATCTGTGGGCCTTTCTGGGTGGAGTTTGCATGTTCTCTCCGTGCATGCATGGGTTTCCTCCAGGTACTCTGGTTTCCTCCCACAGACCAAAAACATGCATGTTAGGCTGATTGGTAACTCTGAATTGTCTCTAGGTGTGAGTGAGAGAGTGAATGGTTGTTTGTCTCTATATGTGGCCCTGTGATGGACTTGCGACCCGTCCAGGGTGTACCTCGCCCCACGCACAGTGATTGCTGGACATGGGCACCGGCGACCCCCGTGACCCAAAAATGAAAGAAGCGGGTAAAAGATAATGGATGGATAGTATATTAGAAGAGGTGTTGACATGAACAAACATGGAGGGAAGAAGAGTCTCAACAAGCAGAGGAAAAGAGTGGAAAAATCTAAGCAAACAGGAGCTCATGGCCTTCATTGGAGTGATCATTCTTGCAGGAAGTGAGAAGAACTGAAATGTATCAATGTGTGTGCTCTTTGGGAGTCTTCTACACAACTCAAGGTACCCTGAACCTACCAACTGACATCACTGAAGCAACTGGAAGATGTGGAGTGACACAAGTTGCAAACAAGTAACAGGAGAGAGGCACAGAGGGCCAACAGAAGAGAAAGAGGTGCCAGATGTGTCCAAGAAACAAAGGTGCAGGAAATGCAGTACTACAGTGTGCAATGGTCACAGCCAAAAGCAAAAAGTTTGTGACAACTGCACACAGTGAATAGAGAAAAGATGTTTGTGTGGGCACATGTGAGTGTACAATGTTCTGGTCGTATGTTTTTTTCTATTTTTTTTTTTTTGTCCTTCAGACAGATGGACATTTTAGCAATAATTTTTGAAGATTTTTGATGTTATTTCGTGTGGAAAAAAGTGTTATAAAAAGTTATGAATAAGCATGTTAAATGTAAAATCAGTCTTTTGTTGACCCAAATATAATAAATATAATCACCTTTGAACAAAATTAAAGACATCATTTAAATTCATTGCAAAAACACATTGATTCTAATTGGGGTCATTTTTGACCCCACTCATGGAAGAATGTAGGTATTGGTCGTTCATGCATCCTAGGGTTAAAAAGACACGCTGCTCGCTCCCTCACTATCCATCCTTCAGCTCAAATAGTCTTATACTGCCACCCAGTGGTCAAAAAAGTGTATTACACTCTAAATTAACCAACATTTCCTCTTAAATTTGACAGTAATTACTAACTGTTGTCAAATTTCAAACAATGTTATCGTTTATCGCAATAATTTTTTAGACAATCGCCCAGCAAAATTTGTTATCGTGACAGGCCAAGTTTCAAGCCAACCTCATGTTGGAATCTCAGAAGTAGCCATAACTGGTTGGCAGGCCATAGACTGAGGAAGTCCTCTGGATGGGGGACAAAATGTTTCTCACTTACAGAAACTGGTCCAGATGGCACGATTGAACCTTTTCTGTTGTTCTTCAAATAAGCACGTAAACACACAGACCTCAGATGCTGCTGTAAGATGTTCTTCAAACATTTGTTCACTGGAAAATGAAGCAGACAGACAAGAAGTCTAACTTCATAGAGTGAATTTAGCAGCTTAAAACTAAACTCAGTGCTTGTTTCTTCTGCTAACTTATCTGTAAAGATTTCTACATACTTCACAAGAACCATAATTGTTCTCTCCCAGGGCTGCAAGAACCAAACGAGATCACTTTTTTTCTTGTAGCTCTGGTTTTTGAGTCCTTGCAGCTTGAACTTTTGTCTTGGTGGTTTTAAAGAACTAATTTGGGTTTGGCCAAATGGTTTTGGAGAAAATCAGTTTCAGTTGAAACCTTTAAAGAATTAAAAGATAAATTAAGTAAAAATATTGTCCTAAATATTATAATACATGGCTCTAATTGATTGTGTACTATTTGCAGAGGCCTTGTTGCAGGGAGATTAGTATATTCTCCCTAGATAATATAATATTGTTATAATATAACAATCTGTTGAATGCTGAAAGAAGCACATTTGTTATAAATTTCTCTCTTCAGTCTGTTCTGGCGAAGACGTGTGTGAAGCTGCTGTGTGAAGATCCAGCCTTCAGTGAGTACATCAAATGCATTTTGATGGATGAGAGGACTTTTCTCAACAACAACGTGGCCTACTCCTTTCTCACCTGTTTCCTGCACAAGGTACAACACAACAAGTGTCAGTTAAACAATGACACTACCTGGAAGTGAAACCTAAAACAAGCTGGTTTTTTAGGTCCAGGTTCTGTCTGGTCCCAGCTGCTCCAACCTGATTGGTGTTTTGGTAACCAACCTGCTGACTGAGCAGAGCAACCTTCAACCTGAGCTGGCCATTCACCGAGTGGAGCTCAACAAGACCAGCAGTCTGCTCAACGCGGTACGAAACAAACATGCACAGACTGAACGCGCTCCAGGCTGAGATCTGCGCTCTGTCCGAGTGTTGCTGGGGGTCATTCGTTCGTGTGTGTGTTGTGTTTCAGGACCTGCGGGCGTTGGTGTTGCTGCTGTCTGTCCAGCCCCCTCAGGTCATTGACCCCGCCCTCTGCCCAGCTCTGCAGGATCTGCTGGCTCGATGTTGCCTTTGTCTCCAGCAGCGCAGTGCTGTGGAACTGGAGTCCAAAGATCACAAGTCCAAAGACACACCAGGTGCTTGTCCCATTTCCATTTCCTCAGTTATCACTAAAACCTTATATTTTCCATAACTCTAAATGATAAACCAAACGTTGTATTCCTGTATTTTTAGACTGAATGCGTTTATATATTATACACCAACCTTTTTAAATCCATCCATCGTTTATCTGCTGCTTGTTCCTGAGTCAGGTCGTGGGGACAGCAGCTTGAGCAGGGAGGTCCAGACATCCCTCTCCACTGACGGCTCTTCTGGGTCCTGGATCTCCCCGTAGCTGAAATGTCTTGAACACCTCCCTGGAGAGATGTCTGAACCACCACGACTGGAGGAGCTGCTGCTCCTCCATATCTCGATATGGAGGAGCAGCAGCTCTACTCCAAGACAACTGAACTTCTCACCCTACCTCCAGAGGAGTTTCCAGATTCCCTGTAGAGAAAACCCATTTTGACCACCTCTATATTTGATCTCATTGTTTCAGTCATTACCCAAAGTTTTTTGACCATAGGTAAAGGTAGGAACATACAGTAGACGAACCAGTAAATAGAGTGCTTCGCCTTGCAGCTCAGCTCCCTCTTCACCTGAGTGAACCGGCTCTAAGTCCACAATACCTGTACTGCTAAAGCGCCACCAGTCCCACGCTCTATTCTTCTCATTCATGAACAAAGCCCTGAGTTAATGAAATTCCTCCACTTGAGGTAGAACCTCATTCCCAACCCGTAGAGAGCAATCTATCCATTTCCAGCTCTCTGCTCCACACAGAGGGCTGTGGTAGCTCGGTGGTCTGTGATTGTGTCAGGAAGGACATCTGGTGTAAAAACAATCCAGGCTTTGTGCAGGTTGGTTTGCTGTGGTGACCCCTAAAGAAGGAGCAGCGTAAGAATAAAATAAAAACGACAAACAGAGGGCAAGCCATCCTTTCCCAACTGAGGGCCATGGCTTCAGCTTCAGATTTGGAGGTGCTGATTCTCGTCCCAGCTGTTTCACACTAGGCTGCGAACCGCTGCAGTGAGAGCTAGAGATCACGGCACGATGACGCCAACAGGATCACATCATTCACAGAGAGAGTTCGACCTCTTCTGTTCCCTGACTGACTGCACTGAGAAAATTCTGTCCATCAAAGTCATGAACAGAAGTTGTG
>JBBPBX010032349.1:0-33942 GCA_038048925.1 Garcialebias charrua | reverse complement strand
GGTGACCACGTCGGAGGAGATGAGAAGATGCTCCGTGCTTTGTCTTACGGAAACTTGGATCTCTGAGGACACTCCAGACTCTGTTTACGAGCTGGACGACAGGCTCTTTTTCAGAACAGACCGGTGCACCGAGACTACGGGGAAAACGCGAGGCGGCGGTGTTTGTATTTACGTACACAAAGATTGGTGCACGAACTGTGCTGTGATAAAAAGAGCTTGTTCAGCTGCCGTGGAGTTGATCACAGTAAGGTGTCGCCCGCACTATATGCCACGTGACTATTCAGTGATCTTAATCAGCGTTATTTACATAGCCCCTGATGCTAATGCTAATGACGCCCAGGGAGAAATTCATGACTTACTCACCTCGCTGCAGTGTAAATATCCTGAGGGGCTTTTCATTGTTTGCGGGGACGTCAATCACGTTGATCTTCAAGTCTCCCTCCCAGCCTTCAATAAGAACGTCTTCACAGCTACGAGAGGAGATAAAACGCTCGACCAAGTCTTCACAAATGTAAAGGGGGCATACACGGCGAAGACACGCCCACCGCTCGGAGCTTCCGATCACGACTCTCTGATCCTGGCCCCAAGAGAACTCCCCCCACTCAGGCGCTCAAAGCCGGAACAAAGAGAAATAACAATCTGGCCTCAAGATAGTTCCCCCATGTTGAGAGACTGTTTTGAGAGGACAAACTGGTCTGTTTTCAGAGAAGCAGCCACTGATGGAAGTTCAGTGGACATGGAACTGTACGCTTCCTCAGTCCTGGGTTACATCAGTACATGCTCTGAAAATGTATCCATAAAAAAATATGTGAAATCCTACCCGAACCGGAAACCCTGGTTAAATAAAGAAGTTCACGCCTTGCTAGCAGCCAGAGACACTGCATTCAAGTCAGGAGATAAAGTGGAGCTGAGAAAGAGCAGGAATGAACTGAAGGATGGCATTAAGAAGGCCAAGGCCACGTATGCACAGAGGATCGAGGGACAGTTCACCTCACAAGACCCACGGAGCATGTGGAAGGGTATTAAATGCATAACAGATTACAAAGGCAAAAACAAACAATGCCCCAGGGACCCATCTCTGCCTGATGCCCTCAATAAGTTTTATGCACGTTTTGATGATCCAAACAGACCAGCTAGCACCAGACTCACCTCATCACCAGATGAAGAGCATCTCAGGGTGTCCGCAGCAGAAGTGAGAGGCAGTCTCAGAAAGATTAATCCTCATAAAGCAACCGGACCAGACAACATCCCAGGGAAAGTTCTGAAGGAATGTGCGGACCAGCTCTGTGAGGTGCTGGCTGACATCTTCACCACCTCACTTGCACTGGAGTCAGTTCCCACCTGCCTGAAGACCGCGACCATCATCCCAGTCCCAAAGAGCTCCACAGTGACTGGTCTGAATGACTATAGACCGGTGGCCCTCACCCCGATAGTCGCTAAATGTTTTGAGAAACTGGTCATGTCCCACATCAAGGCAACCGTCAACATCAATGAGGACCCTCATCAATACGCATACCGTGAGAACCGATCAACAGAGGACGCCATTTCTTCCGTGGTCCACACTGCTCTCACCCACCTGGATCAGAAAGACTCATACGTGCGTCTGCTCTTTGTGGACTTCACATCTGCCTTCAACACCATGATCCCCCAAACTCTGATAGACAAACTATCTACACTTGGACTAAGCCCCTCTATTTGTAACTGGGTACTAGACTTCTTAACAGACAGACCACAGTCCGTGAAGATCCACAACTTCTCCTCCTCCACCATAACCCTCAGCACTGGCTCTCCTCAGGGATGTGTGCTGAGCCCCCTTCTGTTCACTCTGCTCACATATGATTGTACAGCCACACTTCCAGGCTGTCATATTGTTAAGTTTGCAGATGATACAGCGGTGGTGGGATGCATCACAAACAATGATGAGTCCAGCTACAGACAGGAGGTGGAACACCTGGAGAGCTGGTGCAAAGAGAATAATCTTCACATGAATGTGAAGAAGACAAAGGAGATGATTGTGGACTTCAGAAGGAACAAACACACCCATGCCCCACTGAAAATAGGTGGGTCTGCAGTGGAAGTGGTCTCCAGCTACAAATACTTGGGTGTACACATGAATGATAACCTCAGCTGGAGCAACAACACCACCAGCCTGATCAAGAAAGGTCATCAGAGACTCTACTTCCTCAGACGGCTGAGACGAGCTGGTCTGAGCAGCCCAGTCCTCACCTCCTTCTACAGGTGTGCAGTGGAGAGCATCCTGTGCTCCAGCATCAACGTGTGGCATGGAGGCTGCACAGTTGAAGAGAGGAAAGCTCTGCAGAGAGTGGTGAAGGCTGCACAGAAGTCTGTTGGAGTCAGTCTCCCCACAATCACAGACATTTATACCTCCAGATGCAGGAAAAGAGCCACCTGCATCATGAAAGACCTCACTCATCCAGCACACTCACTCTTTGCCCCACTCCCCTCAGGACGGAGGTTGAGGAGCATCAAGTGTAGAACCACTAGACTGAGGAACAGCTTCTACCCTGAGGCTGTTAGACTCATGAATAAATAAAAATAAAATAAAAAATAAACACTGCAAAATATCACATCATACTGATGCTGATCTGTTTTCTTGTTGCTGTGTTCATCTGTGACCATCTGCTCATACAAACTCATGTTCGTGCTGCTGTTTATTCCCACTATATTAGGCTTAGTGTATTACTAGTTGATGTTTTTCTTAGTTAGTTCTAGATGTTATTACTGTTTTTCTCTTTCATTTGTTGTTGGATGTAACTGGGACCTCGTGTACATAATCTCGTTTTCATCACATGTACCACATGCGGTGCAAATGACAATAAAGACTCTCTGACTCTGACTCTCTGATTTTCTGTTGGCCATAGTCTATAATCGCTTCAAAGCGGTTTATAAAGTCTTGGCCAACCAGAAATGGGAATGAGTCAAGTGTAGACACATGTACCTGGTGGTATAATGTCATTTTGCCAATCTGCATGTGAACCATAGCTATAGTTGTTAGGGTTGTTCTCGTCTCTGCGAGACCCTGCAGTTCTATAGCACTTTTTTCAAGGGGTATTTGCCTGTGAACACAGTTAGCGGCGGTCCTTAGTTCCTCGAACAGTTTGGCTGACATAATAGTAATGTCGGCTCCGCCATCCAGGAGTGCTTCATGCGTGAGGACCCTTTCCAGTGTGATTGGCAGGTAAGCTTTCATAGCCTCCCCCCTTTTTACAAAGTCACACAGAAACCTTACAGGTTTCGGCCAACGTTTCTGTTTACATTTACCTCTGACTGTGTAATCTTTTTTCATCTGAACCGTCAGTGCAGTCGCCAACGTGTCTGTGTTTTCAGTTTGTGGCGGGTCACCGTCGTTGATGTTTGAGTTTCCCCCCCCTTTGTTTGAAGAGGGGCTGTCGGAGTCTGTGACAACAACGTCTTGGTGACTTTCAGCATCAGTGGTAACGTTGTCTTGTGAGCCCTCCAACTCATTTTCAATGATAGAGGTACACATCGCTCCAGGTCGGTTATCCATGTCTACATTCTTGGAAAATTTCTATCAAACAACGTAGTACCGGTATGTCTGAATCTTCAAAATTCAGGGGTATAGGACCTCTCTTCTGGAACTTTTGGGATTTTTTTCTTGTCTCAGAACGTTTAGTTCGAGGAGCATGGGGGGCACGTCCTTGACTTGGGAGTTCCTCTTGGGACCACCCTGTGTTGTATGGATTACTTCGGTATCCATACTTTTTAGTCCTTGGACGTGCATCCCACTTTTCACCTTTGTGGTCACCCTTTGGGTTCGGTTGTTTGACCTCTGGGTCTCTTTTTAACCACTTCGGGTCATTGTTCCAGCTGACACCTGCACTACGTGGTTTTTTAGGTCGAAAATTCTGTTTTTTCCCACCTTTTTTAGGATAGGGAGTCGGTGTCCGCGTCCCTTCCAGCTCCAGTGAGTTGGATTTGACCATTTCACCCAGACACACCTCAAAGGGTGTTTTGTTTTGTGTGCGACCTGTAAAAACATCTATCGCGCACTCTTTTTATTTCTTCGATGGACCTCCTTTTGTAGTTTGCGCTGACATGTACTTTTTCTTTTATGTCAGGGTAGAGATTTTTGCTGAAGATATATCTAAAACCTTTCTCTTCCTCCATGCCTGGTTCGCTCCTGTCACCAAAAAAAGCACGAAATATTCGGTCATAATATGACCGTGGATGCTCATTTCTACCTTGCTTGATGTCAGCTGCAGCTGGGATGCCACCGGGCCCCGTGCAGGGAGTGAACTGTTTCACCAGTGCAGCGCACAAAAGGCTGTAGTCTTTCTTAATGGCGTCTTGCTGACGCTTAATGAAAGCATGCACTGTCCTGTCCGAGGTTAACCTTACCAGACATATTCTATCATCAACTGTAGCTTCTGGAAAGCGTTGAAGATGAAAATCAAGGTCATCGAGATAGATCTTGGTTTCATTTGAGCCTAATGGGCCTGGAGTGAAGGTTTGAATGCTTTTAGCTATATTCCGTAGTTCAGCCATTGAGAGAGGAGAATGTGGGTTATCATCAGTCTCATCCATCTGCGTATGTGGTGGGTTTTTTGGCCCATAGTACGCAGGTCCCTGCCCTTGTTGAGAGGGCTTACCAGGTACTTCGTACGGTTGGAGTGAAGAAGACATACAGACACTCATGAGAGTTTTAGCTGTTTCTCATCTTAAAACAAAACTGAACAAGTCAGTTTGACATATTATTCAACTCTGACACTTATTAGACACTTTCCTTTGCAGAAGTGACATAGTAATGCTTCACATTAAAGAATAACACAGCATATAAACATATATCATGAAAATGACAAAATGTTATTCTTTTGATTACATTAGAATAAACTTAAAGAATAGAGATAGTCTTTGTGAATGAATATGTTGTTTGATTCAAACTAACAAAGACTAAATGTCTGTTTATTGAGAGGTCAGTAAAGGTCATCACTGGACATCGTCATGTCCACTACATCTGTTATCTCATCTGCTTTCCCTTAGCTTGTGCTTGTTCAGTCACATTCTGATGGTCATGGGAACTCATTTTGAAGCAAAAAGTTTACGCACGTTGGAGATTAGCCTAGCCTAGCCTGCTACTGCCAACGCCTTCTGGACTCGAGCTCTGCGTAACGTCTACATCACCACGAACTTACGTAGTTGTGTCGCAGCTTTATCTGTCCTGGTTGAAACTGAAGTAGCCGCTTCAGCCTGAACAGAAAATGAAATGTCTGTGAAACGCTGTAATCCTATCGAAATATAAAAAATGTGCTTAAAACTCATATCACCGTTACTGAATAAAAGTATATCGTGATATACTACATCAATATCAAATTATTGTCCAGCCCTAGATGGCAGCAGCATGCCGTGGGGTATGTTTTGTTGCTGGAGGCGTTGCAACACTCCCATAGACTCCCATAGAACGAATGGAATGCGGAAGTCACGTGGGTCATGGAGCGGCAACTAGTTCCTAACAGCAGCAGTTCTAGCATTGAACGTAGTTCATTCTTGGTGTTTCAGACGTGTTTTCTCTGGTAAGTTGATGAAAATACAATTTTTTTGCCGTTGTGAAGCGTTACCTGACTGTCCTGTACCAGTTTATCAACATTAATACTTCATGTCACCAGTTTTAGTTAATTAAACATGTTAACTTGCTAGTTGTGTTTTAACTGCAGCTCTGCCATCATGACTGGTTTAAACTGATATATTTCTGTCTAATTCAGTGTTTTAAAATATTCATTACAGCTTAAATTTTGAAAGTAGATTTTTTTATTATTATTATTATGGTAATTCCAGTTACTGAACTCTCAACTAGAAAATAAAGCCTTTTTTCTGAGAGATTGACGTGGTTAATTTAAAGTTTTAGATCCTTTGTCAAAGACTGCAGCATAAATTGTGACATTATCATTAAAGAAACGTGATCTTGGAGAGGAGTAATTTTTTACGTTTTCCAGGTGAACCACAGGAGAAATAGTGAACTGCTGAAAGTTGCAAAGTATCACAAAGGTACAAGATCTCATTTTGTCTTCTCAAACAATATCTTAATCAAGATGTTTGAATAAAATTATTTTAACACCATAACCTTCACAAAGTTGGTATGTACTGGACTGTTAATATACATTAGTTTTATATTATTAGTTTAGTGTATGGTAATCATGGGTCAAGTTGAGATGAGACTATTTCAAGACAGAACAAGAAATAAGAATTATTACCAAGAATATATCAGCATCAATAAATTGTAGAACAGTAACAAAAAAATCTCGTTAAATTATCAGATGGAACTGGGAAGTTATTCTTCATGCCAGTTGCCTTCAACTGATCATTTGTAAAAATATGTCAGTACCGGTATTTCTTTTCTATTAACATTTTTCTTCACAGGACTGTTAATTTTCTTGTCTGAAGTTCTTCTATCCTGCTTATGTAATTTTTTTGTGTTCTAATTGTTCCCTCAGGTTTTTCATCTCTGTTCCCTGATTGCATCGCCTGTTGATACATCATCCTTGTCCTGTTGATCCTGTCTCATCAGTTCCTGGCGTGTCCCTGTCCTCTGAGGCTACATTTTCATCTTTCCCTCGTCTCACTCACCTCATTTCTGTTTCTCCTCAATCTCTGAAATTACAGTACAATGGCACTGTTGGCATGAAGATTATTGTTCAATAAAAATATGACGTGTATTATTTAACACCGTTCGTACCAAAGTTTACTTTATTCATTCAACCATTATTTAGGCAGGTTAATCCCATTGAGCCTCGAGGACTCATTAACAAGAGAGCTGTCATTTACAAGAGAGCTGATTTTAATAAAGAATGATGACAACAGTGACCCCTCCCTGGGCTGCCACCTTACCGTGGTGGAGGGGTTTGAGTGTCCCAATGATCCTAGGAGCTATGCTGTCAGGGGCTTCATGCCCCTAGTAGGGTCACCCAAGGCAGACAGGTCCTAGGTGAGGGACCAGACAAAGTGCAGCCCAAAAACCCCTATGATGAGTACAATTAATGGACTAAGTTTTCCCTCGCCCGGACGCGGGTCACCGGGGCCCCACTCTGGAGCCAGGCCCGGAGGTGGGGCACGCTGGCGAGCGCCTGGTGGCCGGGCTTTTACCCATGGAGCCCGGCCGGGCACAGCCCGAAGAGGAGACGTGGGTCCCCCTTCCCATGGGCTCACCACCTGTGGGAGGGGCCAAAGGGGTCGGGTGCAATGTGAGATGGGTGGTGGCCGAGGGCGGGGACCCTGGCGGTCTGATCCTCGGCTACAGAAGCTGGCCATTGGGACATGGAATGTCACCTCTCTGGTGGGGAAGGAGCCTGAGCTAGTGTGTGAGGTTGAGAGTTTCCGACTAGAAATAGTCGGACTCACCTCAACGCATGGCTCTGGCTCTGGAACCAGTTTCCTTGAGAGGGGTTGGACACTCTTCCACTCTGGAGTTGCCCCTGGTGAGAGGCGCCGAGCAGGAGTGGGCATACTGGTTGCCCCCCATCTTGGTGCCTGTACGTTGGGGTTCACCCCGGTGAACGAGAGGGTAGCCTCCCTTCGCCTACGTGTGGGGGGACGGGCTCTGACTGTTGTTTGTGCCTATGCACCAAACGGCAGCTCAGACTACCCACCCTTTTTGGAGTCCTTGGAGGGGGTATTGGAGAGTGCGCCTCCTGGGGACTCCCTTGTTCTACTGGGGGACTTCAACGCTCACGTGGGCAATGACAGTGAGACCTGGAGGGGTGTGGTTGGGAGGAACGGCCCCCCTGATCTGAACCAGAGTGGTGTTCTGTTATTGGACTTCTGTGCTCGTCATGGATTGTCCATAACGAACACCATGTTTAAGCATAAGGGTGTCCATATGTGCTCTTGGCACCAGGACACCCTAGGTCGCAGTTCGATGATCGACTTTGTTGTCGTCTCATCTGATCTGCGGCCGCATGTCTTGGACACTCGGGTGAAGAGAGGGGCGGAGCTGTCAACTGACCACTACCTGGTGGTGAGTTGGCTCCGATGGTGGGGGAGGATGCCGGTCAGACCTGGCAGACCCAAACGTATTGTGAGGGTCTGCTGGGAACGTCTGGCAGAGTCTCCCGTAAGACGGAGCTTTAACTCCCACCTCCGGGAGAGCTTTGAACACGTTCCGAGGGAGGCGGGGGACATGGAGTCCGAGTGGGCCGTGTTCCGCGCCTCTATTGTCGAGGCAGCTTATCGGAGCTGTGGCCGCAAGGTTGTTGGTGCTTGTCGTGGTGGCAACCCTCGAACCCGGTGGTGGACACCGGCAGTGAGGGATGCTGTCAGGCTGAAGAAGGAGTCCTATTGGGCCTTTTTGGCTTGTGGGACCCCGGAAGCAGCTGATAGGTACCGGCAGTCCAAGCGGCATGCGGCTCGGGTGGTTGCTGAGGCAAAAACTCGGGCGTGGGAGGAGTTCGGAGAGGCCATGGAGAATGACTTCCGTACGGCTTCGAGGCGATTCTGGTCCACCATCCGGCGTCTCAGGGGGGGAAAGAGGTACGCGACCAACACCATTTATGGTGGGGGTGGCGTGCTGCTGACCTCAACTCGGGATGTTGTGAGTCGGTGGGCGGAATACTTCGAAGACCTCCTCAATCCTACTGGCACGTCTTCCACTGAGGAAGCGGAGCCTGGGGACTTTGGGTCGGGTTCTCCGATCTCTGGTGCTGAGGTCGCCGAGGTGGTTAAAAAGCTCTGCGGTGGCAAGGCTCCGGGGGTGGATGAGATTCGCCCGGAGTTCCTTAGGGCTCTGGATGTTGTAGGGTTGTGTTGGCTTACGCGACTCTGCAATATCGCGTGGACATCGGGGGCAGTTCCCTTGGATTGGCAGACTGGGGTGGTGGTTCCCCTATTCAAAAAGGGGGACCGTAGGGTGTGTTCCAACTATAGGGGGATCACACTCTTAAGCCTCCCTGGTAAGGTCTATTCAGGGGTTCTGGAGAGGAGGGTCCGTCGGATAGTCGAACCTCGGATTCAGGAGGAGCAGTGTGGTTTTCGTCCTGGTCGTGGAACACTGGACCAGCTCTACACCCTCAGCAGGGTCCTGGAGGGTGCGTGGGAGTTTGCCCAACCAGTTTACATGTGCTTTGTGGACTTGGAGAAGGCATTCGACCGCGTCCCTCGGGGGGTTCTGTGGGGGGTACTCCGGGAGTATGGGGTACCAGGCCCTTTGATATGGGCTGTTAGGTCCCTGTACGACCGGTGTCAGAGCTTGGTCCGCATTGCCGGCAGTAAGTCAGGCTCGTTTCCGGTGAGAGTTGGACTCCGCCAAGGTTGCCCTTTGTCACCGATTCTGTTCATAACTTTTATGGACAGAATTTCTAGGCGCAGCCAAGGTGTTGAGAGGATCCGTTTTGGTGACCTTAGAATCGCTTCTCTGTTTTTTGCAGATGATGTGGTCCTACTGGCTTCATCAGTTCGTGATTTACAACTTTCACTGGAGCGGTTTGCAGCCGAGTGTGATGCGGCCGGGATGAGGATCAGTTCCTCCAAATCCGAGGCCATGGTCTTGAGCCGGAAAAGGGTAGCATGCCCTCTCCGGGTCGGGGAGGAGGTCCTGCCCCAAGTGGAGGAGTTTAAGTATCTCGGGATCTTGTTCACGAATGAGGGAAAACTGGAGCGTGAGATCGATAGGCGGATAGGTGCAGCGTCCGCAGTGAAGCGGGCGCTGTACCGGTCTGTCGTGGTGAAGAGAGAGCTGAGTCAAAAGGCAAAGCTCTCAATTTACCGATCGATCTACGTTCCCACCCTCATCTATGGTCATGAGCTTTGGGTTATGACCGAAAGAACAAGATCTCGGATACAAGCGGCTGAAATGAGTTTTCTCCGCAGGGTGTCTGGACTCTCCCTTAGAGATAGGGTGAGAAGCTCAGTCATCCGGGAGGGACTCGGAGTAGAGCCGCTGCTTCTCCACATCGAGAGGAGCCAGTTGAGGTGGCTCGGGCATCTGGTTAGGATGCCTCCTGGACGCCTCCCTGGTGAGGTGTTCCGGGCATGTCCCACCGGGAGGAGACCCAGAGGAAGACCCAGGACACGCTGGAGGGACTATGTTTCTCGGCTGGCCTGGGAACGCCTTGGGATTCCCCCGGAGGAGCTGCTCCAAGTGGCTGGGGAGAGGGAAGTCTGGGCCTCCCTACTTAGGCTGCTACCCCCGCGACCCGACCCCGGATAAGCGGAAGAAGATGGAAGGATGGATGGATGGATGGACAACAGTGACAACAATAGTTAGTTATAAAAGAGGCATACAGATTTTTTTCACAAATTAAAATAAGATGGCAAAAACAGCTAGATTATAAGGCGAATGTAGAAAACTAAAAACAGGACCTTTAGAGCAATATGTGTGATCACTGGTCAAAGAAGTTCTGCTGGATCTAAAAAAGCTAAGTCTGGTCCTCTGGACATTCAAACAATAAAACAAAACAAAGCAAAAAAAAATGTAGAAACGTTTCGTCTTTCGGCCGAAAGACTTCTTTCGGACGAAAGTTCTGCTGGACTTCTCATTTGGTTCTGGACGATGAACACAAATGGTTGGAACCTCCTTCCGTCTCACACGGCCTGTTCAGAGTGTCGCAACTCTCTCTCTCTCTATGGCTCTGGTGTGGACCATCATGTGTTTGTTTAAAGTTGACTTCTGTCCAAACCTTTGTCCACAAAGATCACAAGCAAATGCTTTCTGTCCTGTGTGGACTATCATGTGTTTGTTTAAAGTTGACTTCTGTCCAAACCTTTGTCCACAAAGATCACAAGCAAATGCTTTCTGTCCTGTGTGGACTATCATGTGTTTGTTTAAAGTTGACTTCTGTCCAAACCTTTGTCCACAAAGATCACAAGCAAATGCTTTCTGTCCTGTGTGGACTATCATGTGTGTGTTTAAAGTTGACTTCTGTCCAAACCTTTGTCCACAAAGATCACAAGCAAATGCTTTCTGTCCTGTGTGGACTATCATGTGTTTGTTTAAAGTTGACTTCTGTCCAAACCTTTGTCCACAAAGATCACAAGCAAATGCTTTCTGTCCTGTGTGAACTATCATGTGTTTGTTTAAAGTTGACTTCTGTCCAAACCTTTGTCCACAAAGATCACAAGCAAATGCTTTCTGTCCTGTGTGGACTATCATGTGTGTGTTTAAAGTTGACTTCTGTCCAAACCTTTGTCCACAAAGATCACAAGCAAATGCTTTCTGTCCTGTGTGGACTATCATGTGTGTGTTTAAATTGACTTCTGTCCAAACCTTTGTCCACAAAGATCACAAGCAAATGCTTTCTGTCCTGTGTGGACTATCATGTGTGTGTTTAAATTTGACTTCTGTCCAAACCTTTGTCCACAAAGATCACAAGCAAATGCTTTCTGTCCTGTGTGGACTATCATGTGTGTGTTTAAAGTTGACTTCTGTCCAAACCTTTGTCCACAAAGATCACAAGCAAATGCTTTCTGTCCTGTGTGGACTATCATGTGTCTGTTTAAATTTGACTTCTGTCCAAACCTTTGTCCACAAAGATCACAAGCAAATGCTTTCTGTCCTGTGTGGACCATCACGTGTGTGTTTAAATTTGACTTCAGTCCAAACCGTTGTCCACAAAGATCACAAGCAAATGGTTTCTGTCCTGTGTGAACTATCATGTGTTTTTTTAGATCACCCTTTTTGTTAAATTTTTTTCCACACTCTTCACAACTAAATGAGTTCTGTTTTGACTGTTTTTTCTTGATTGAGCCTCCAGTTTTCTTCACTTCAACACATTCCTTGTTAACCAAACAACTTGAAGACATCACTGACTGACTTGTTTTGTGAAATTGTTTCCCATGCTCACTGAAGCTGCAAGACTTCTTGACAGTGTGTACGTCTGACTCAGGAGCTCTGCTCTCCTTCCAGTCTTTGTCACTGTCTTCAGGTTCTGATCTATAGTCTGATAAGTCTTTTAGCTGAGAGTCAGAGTCATGTACATCATCGTCATCATCATCCTCCTCCTCAGATTCCTCACTGACTTCAGACTCTGAAGAGCTGCAATCATCTCCATAAGTATCTAGATCTGGGTTCCTGGTAGTATCTCCTTCTCCACAGTCCTCTCCACCAGTTGCTGTTTTCATCTGGTCGACTGAGCTGCTGGTTGGAAGATCTTCATCTTTTACTTGGTGCTGATAAAGCTGTAAAAACAGAGGTTTCTTTTCATCTTCCTCACTCTTCAAAGGAACAACAGTGAATGCAAACCCGGTGTCATCAGTCTCCTTTTTCACACAAAACTGCTCTACCTCTTGACTGGTCCACAGTTCCTCCTCTTCCTCCTTTATGTTGAGGATATCTGGATCCTGTTGGTCCACACCAAGCATCCGTACTTCAAGAGATGCTTCTTTAACCAGCACCATCTGCTGAACATCTGCAGGGAACACTGAAAACATGAACATCAGGCACAATTATAACTTTATATTCACACATACAGTGTTGCTTGAAAGTTTATAAAGCCTTTAAAACTTTTTAAATTTCTGCATAAAAATGACCTAAAACATCATCAGATTTGCACACAAGTCGTAAAAGTACAATACCATACCAATTTATTTATAGAGCACTTCAAACAGCAACAAGGCCAACCAAAGTGCTGTACAATAGAAACAAACAAGCACAGCGGACAGGAAAACATAAAATAAAAATAAAGACAAAAATAGCAGCAGAAACGTTGGTTACGTATTGTAACCCCAGATTCTATGAGTGTAAGCGTAGTCCTTTAAAGTCGTCGCTATTTGGGTTTACCCACGCAACGCACCAAAATCACAGAAAAAGCATTCGATAGAGTAAATTGGAATTTTTTATATGCTACCTTGATTAAATTTGGATTTGGAAACTATTTTATTAATTTGTTAAAAATATTATATAACACACCAAAAGCATGTGTCAGGACAAATAATCAAATATCTTCAAGCTTTTGTTTAGAGAGTGGCACAAGACAGGGATGCCCACTTTCACCAGCATTATTTGCTATGTTTAATGAACCTTTAGCAGCAGCAATAAGGCAAACTGCTGACATTAAAGGCATACAGTGTAAAAATATAGAACACAAAATTAGTCTTTATGCTGACGATGCTTTACTTTTTCTTCAAAACACAGAAAACTCGTGCCCCGCTGTGGCGTTGTGGGTAGAGCGCGGGGCACATATGCTGGGGGCTTTCGCCTCTCCACAGGCTCGCGGGTTCGCGTCCCAGACCCGGCGGGCTATTTTCTGTGGTGTCTCCTCCCCTCTCCCGTTTCACCCTCTCCCTCTCTTCAATAAAGGCCACTAGAGCCACAAAAATGTAAAAAATAATAAAATAAAAAAATAAAAAAAACACAGAAAACTCTATATTTAATGTTATCAAATTAATAAACTCATTCTCATAAGTTTCTGATTATTCTATAAATTGGTCAAAATCTACAGCTCTTCCAATAAATTGTGTGTTTAATACTTCTATTCAGTCTGGCTTCCGAGCAGCTTACAGTACTGAGACTGCATTACTGAGAGTTACCAATGATGTCCTCATGGCTGCTGACACTGGTTCTCCCTCCATCCTTGTCCTCCTTGACCTCACTGCAGCTTTCGACACTGTGGACCATAGTATCCTCCTCCACCGTCTTCATGTGGAGGTCGGTCTCTGTGACACTGTCCTGGACTGGTTCAAATCTTTCCTCTCCAATAAGTTGGAATGTGTTAGTCTTGGCAATGCCACTTCCCAGACAGTCTGTGTCTCCTGTGGTGTCCCTCAGGGGTCAGTTCTGGGGCCCCTGCTATTTTCCCTCTACATGCTGCCTTTAGGTCAAATTATTAATCAGTTCAACATTTCTTTTCACTGTTATGCCGACGATACACAGCTTTACATCAGGACTGGAGCATCCTCATCATCCCCATTGTCATCTTCATCTTCACTTACTGCCCTCTCTACCTGCCTGGAGGAATATAAGGACATGCATGAATCAGAACTTTCTTCAATTAAACTGCTCCAAGACTAAGGCCATACTGATTGGCACCCCTCACCAGGTACAAACATCAACTATAACAACAATTTCCTTTTCTGGACAAGACATCCCCCTCTCCATCTCTGTTACAAATCTTGGAATAAAAATGGACTCTCATCTTACATTTGAAAATCACATTAAGCATCTGTTTAAAACCTGCTTCTTCCATCTTCGAAACATCTCCAAACTTCGCCCATCTCTAACTTTTTCTGATGCTGAGAAACTCGTCCATGCCTTTGTCTCCTCCAGGCTCGACTACTGCAACTCCCTGTTTATTGGAATCCCTGGCAAAAACCTTCAGAAGCTTCAATATATTCAAAACAGTGCAGCAAGGATTTTATTGAGAGCTCGTAAATTTGAACATATTACACCCATTCTCCATAACCTCCATTGGCTTCCTGTCACCTACAGAATTCAGTACAAAACTGCTCTCATTACACACCAATGCTTACACAGAACTTCACCAGATTATCTAAAGGATAAAATATAATAAGCATTATTTGCTATGTTTATTGAACCTTTAGTGCACCATATTCATCCACCCGGTCTCAACGATCACAGAACAGTAATGTCCTTAACATTCCACGAACCAAATTAAGGTCCATGGGAGACCGGGCATTCTGAGTGGCTGCCCCCCGCCTATGGAACTCCCTCCCTGACTACCTGAGAGCTCCACAGTCTCTGGTTGACTTTAAACAAGGCTTAAAGACTTCTTTTTAAGCGAACCTACTCTGCCTCCGCATGACTTTATCTTAGATCTTAGTTGATATTATCATTATTTTAATTGATTTTATTATTGATTTTTGTTGTTTTATCATTGATTTTACTTGATTTAACACTTGTCTTTATTTGATCTTTGAATTTAGTTGCACTTTGTAGCACTTTGAGATTTTTGTTAATGAAAAGTGCGTTATAAATCCATCCATCCATTTTCGTCCGCTTATCCGGGGTCGGGTCGCAGGGGTAGCAGCTTAAGTAGGGAGGCCCAGACTTCCCTCTCCCCAGCCACATGGAGCAGCTCCTCTGGGGGAATCCCAAGGCGTTCCCAGGCCAGCCGAGAAACATAGTCCCTCCAGCGTGTCCTGGGTCTTCCTCTGGGTCTCCTCCCGGTGGGACATGCCCGGAACACCTCACCAGGGAGGCGTCCAGGAGGCATCCTAACCAGATGCCCGAGCCACCTCAACTGGCTCCTCTCGATGTGGAGAAGCAGCGGCTCTACTCCGAGTCCCTCCCGGATGACTGAGCTTCTCACCCTATCTCTAAGGGAGAGTCCAGACACCCTGCGGAGAAAACTCATTTCAGCCGCTTGTATCCGAGATCTCGTTTTTTCTGTCACAACCCAAAAAGCTGCGTTATAAATTAAATCCATTATTATTATTATTATTATTATTATTATAAATGAAAAACTACAATCAGGTAGCATTACATACTTGGGTATTAAGATTTTTCATTGATTAGAAGACTTAATAAAATTAAATCATATACCACTTTTAAAGAAAATTGAAGACAATCTTACTAGATGGAAATCTCTACCCATTTCACTTATGGGAAGAGTTGCCTCAGTAAAGATGATGGTCCTGCAGCGAATAAATGATTTATTCTCAATGAATAATAATAATAATAATTAATTCAATTTATAACGCACTTTTCATTACTGAAAATCTCAAAGTGCTACACATATATTGAATGCTACACACATTCATAAACCGGTGGCGGCAGACTACCATGCAAGGTGCTTTCCAGTCCTACCGGGAGCAACTCAGGGTTAAGTGTCTTGCCCAAGGACACAACGACACATGGTGCGGGTCCCGGGAGTCGAACCGCCAACTTTCCGATCGGGAGACGACTGCCATTACCACTACACCACGGCCGCCCCCTTGATTCCAAATAAACCTTCAAATGAATGGTTTAAGTCCTTGGATTTTTTCATATCTAAATTCCTTTGGAAAAACAAAACTCCACGTATTAGCTTAAAAACACTACAGAAATCTAAAGAAACCGGAGGATTAGAACTTCCAAACTTTTATCACTACTATTTAACAAATAGGTTAGAATATATTTCAAAGTGGCTAAATCCAAATGCACTAGATGTTACTTGGTTAGATATAGAGCAAACTTTATGTAATAATATTAGGGTTTCAGATCTGCCATTTATTAGTATAAATATAAAAAAAACATGTCTGCTTTAAAAGTATCAGTATTAGCTCATCTCTGACAGCATGGTGGGAGTATCTAAAAATGACAAAGTCTTCACTACTCCCATGCAGACAAACACCCATCTGGAACAATCCTGACATACAGAAAGAAAATAACATGTTAAATTTCTCAGGCTGGAGACTTAAAGGGAATTGAACGTCTGGAACACATATTTGATGGTGCAGACTTTATTTCATTTAATGAATTAATAATACTGTACAATATGGCATTGACAATAAATACTTCTTAGAATATCAACAAATTAAGTCTATTGTAAAAAAGAAATTTAAGCTGAATAGAGAATTGTTAGAGACACCAATATGCGTGTCAGAATTCATTAATCTTAAACAACCCAAATTGTTATCTAAAATATACAAGAAATTGTCTAGAATCGATGACTCCATAACGCTTCCTGTTGCAAAATGGGAGACAGATTTATCAGTGAACTTTGACAAAAACACCTGGTCTCAAATATGTTTAAAAACATTTAAAATGACTAGAATCTCTAATTTACAATCAATACAGTATAAAGTCCTCTATAAAGTACACTATTCAGGTCAGCGAATGTTTAAGATGGGATTTACATCATCTAACAATTGCTCACAGTGCACAAGTAATATACCTGATGATTATATTCACGCACTCTGGTTCTGTCCACCCGTTCAGAGGTTCTGGGTCCAGGTATGTGAGGACTTGTCTACATGTCTGAAATGTAATATTCCACTCTCTCCATCTGTTTGCTTATTGGCTATCCTTGAAGATGTTACACTAGAAAAAAATAAATCTCGCGTGATGTCAACTGCCTTATGCATCGCAAAGAAAACTATACTCCTAAATTGGAAAATTAAAAATAATCTTAGCATTAGGGGTTGAACGAGTACATAATTTTTAAACTCGGCATTAAAATAAAAAAACTTGAGTGGCACTCGATTAGTCAATGATGTCACAGTGTCTTATGATGCAAAATAAATAAATAAATATAAATGCATAAAAACGTCTTTACAAAAAGAAAAAAAAGACCAACAAAACATTGGGAGCATTTATTATGCTCCTATCATTTATCATACTGCAGATAAGTCACAGGAAAAACAAAACTATTGGTTATTTATTATTAATATTAAAAGTGAAAGTACCATGCGGCGCTGAAACCGAAACTTAAAAAACAAATGGGGCCACAGCCACACCGCACCACCGCCTGCAGTGCTGTGCAATTTAGGTTTACTTTTAGAGATTAATGTGTTTATAGGTTTTATTAGGTCTAGAGAGATGAATATTTGTTGCTTTTTGTTTGTGAAAAGAGGGAGGAAGCCGTTTCGGCCGTGTTGTATGTGACCTGCAATCCAACACCGCCCCCTCCTGTCACAATCTACGGTGGTGACAGAAGTTGATTCAATGACCAGCAAAGCATTCTATCCATCCATTTTCCATCCATTTTCTTCCGCTTATCCGAGGTCGGGTCGCGGGGGTAGCAGCCTAAGTAGGGAGGCCCAGACTTCCCTCTCCCCAGCCACTTGGAGCAGCTCCTCTGGGGGAATCCCAAGGCGTTCCCAGGCCAGCCGAGAAACATAGTCCCTCCAGCGTATCCTGGGTCTTCCTCTGGGTCTCCTCCCGGTGGGACATGCCCGGAACACCTCACCAGGGAGGCGTCCAGGAGGCATCCTAACCAGATGCCCGAGCCACCTCAACTGGCTCCTCTCGATGTGGAGAAGCAGCGGCTCTACTCCGAGTCCCTCCCGGATGACTGAGCTTCTCACCCTATCTCTAAGGGAGAGTCCAGCCACCCTGCGGAGAAAACTCATTTCAGCCGCTTGTATCCGAGATCTTGTTCTTTCGGTCATAACCCAAAGCTCATGACCATAGATGAGGGTGGGAACGTAGATCGATCGGTAAATTGAGAGCTTTGCCTTTTGACTCAGCTCTCTCTTCACCACGACAGACCGGTACAGCGCCCGCTTCACTGCGGACGCTGCACCTATCCGCCTATCGATCTCACGCTCCAGTTTTCCCTCATTCGTGAACAAGATCCCGAGATACTTAAACTCCTCCACTTGGGTAAGGACCTCCTCCCCGACCCGGAGAGGGCACGCTACCCTTTTCCGGCTCAAGACCATGGCCTCGGATTTGGAGGAACTGATCCTCATCCCGGCCGCATCACATTCAGCTGCAAACCGCTCCAGCGAAAGCTGTAGATCACGAGCTGATGAAGCCAATAGGACCACATCATCTGC
Organism: Garcialebias charrua; assembly: GCA_038048925.1. Lineage (NCBI taxonomy): Eukaryota > Metazoa > Chordata > Actinopteri > Cyprinodontiformes > Rivulidae > Garcialebias > Garcialebias charrua. Next base: position 15,537 of record JBBPBX010032349.1, on the reverse strand, counting down.
AAAAAACAGAGAAGCGATTCTAAGGCCACCAAAACGGATCCTCTCAACACCTTGGCTGCGCCTAGAAATTCTGTCCATAAAAGTTATAAACAGAATCGGTGACAAAGGGCAACCTTGGCGGAGTCCAACTCTCACCGGAAACGAGCCTGACTTACTGCCGGCAATGCGGACCAAGCTCTGACACCGGTCGTACAGGGACCTAACAGCCCATATCAATGGGCCTGGTACCCCATACTCCCGGAGTACCCCCCACAGAACCCCCCGAGGGACGCGGTCGAATGCCTTTTCCAAGTCTACAAAGCACATGTAAACTGGTTGGGCAAACTCCCACGCACCCTCCAGGACCCTGTTGAGGGTGTAGAGCTGGTCTAGTGTTCCACGACCAGGACGAAAACCACACTGCTCCTCCTGAATCCGAGGTTCGACTATCCGACGGACCCTCCTCTCCAGAACCCCTGAATAGACCTTACCAGGGAGGCTTAAGAGTGTGATCCCTCTATAGTTGGAACACACCCTACGGTCCCCCTTTTTGAATAGGGGAACCACCACCCCAGTCTGCCAATCCAAGGGAACTGCCCCCGATGTCCACGCGATATTGCAGAGTCGCGTAAGCCAACACAACCCCACAACATCCAGAGCCCTAAGGAACTCAGGACGAATCTCATCCACCCCCGGAGCCTTGCCACCGCGGAGCTTTTTAACCACCTCGGCGACCTCAGCACCAGAGATTGGAGAGCCCGACCCAAAGTCCCCAGGCTCCGCTTCCTCAGTGGAAGACGTGCCAGTAGGATTGAGGAGGTCTTCGAAGTATTCCGCCCACCGACTCACAACATCCCGAGTTGAGGTCAACAGCACGCCATCCCCACCATAAATGGTGTTGGTCGCGTACCGCTTTCCCCCCCTGAGACGCCGGATGGTGGACCAGAATCGCCTCGAAGCCGTACGGAAGTCATTCTCCATGGCCTCTCCGAACTCCTCCCACGCCCGAGTTTTTGCCTCAGCAACCACCCGAGCCGCATGCCGCTTGGACTGCCGGTACCTATCTGCTGCTTCCGGGGTCCCACAGGCCAAAAAGGCCCAATAGGACTCCTTCTTCAGCTTGACAGCATCCCTCACCGCCGGTGTCCACCACCGGGTTCGAGGGTTGCCACCACGACAGGCACCAACAACCTTGCGGCCACAACTCCGATAAGCTGCCTCGACAATAGAGGCGCGAAACATGGCCCACTCGGGCTCAATGTCCCCCGCCTCCCTCGGAACGTGTTCAAAGCTCTCCCGGAGGTGGGAGTTAAAGCTCCGTCTTACGGGAGACTCTGCCAGACGTTCCCAGCAGACCCTCACAATACGTTTGGGTCTGCCAGGTCTGACCGGCATCCTCCCCCACCATCGGAGCCAACTCACCACCAGGTAGTGGTCAGTTGACAGCTCCGCCCCTCTCTTCACCCGAGTGTCCAGGACATGCGGCCGCAGATCAGATGAGACGACAACAAAGTCGATCATTGAACTACGACCTAGGGTGTCCTGGTGCCAAGAGCACATATGGACACCCTTATGCCTGAACATGGTGTTCGTTATGGACAATCCATGACGAGCACAGAAGTCCAACAACAGAACACCACTCGGGTTCAGATCAGGGGGGCCGTTCCTCCCAACCACACCCCTCCAGGTCTCACTGTCATTGCCCACGTGAGCGTTGAAGTCCCCCAGCAGAACAAGGGAGTCCCCAGGAGGCGCACCCTCCAATACCCCCTCCAAGGACTCCAAAAAGGGTGGGTAATCTGCGCTGCCGTTCGGCGCATAGGCACAAACAACAGTCAGAGCCCGTCCCCCCACACGTAGGCGAAGGGAGGCTACCCTCTCGTTCACCGGGGTGAACCCCAACGTACAGGCACCAAGATGGGGGGCAACAAGTATGCCCACTCCTGCTCGGCGCCTCTCACCAGGGGCAACTCCAGAGTGGAAGAGTGTCCAACCCCTCTCAAGGAAACTGGTTCCAGAGCCAGAGCCATGCGTTGAGGTGAGTCCGACTATTTCTAGCCGGAACCTCTCAACCTCACACACTAGCTCAGGCTCCTTCCCCACCAGAGAGGTGACATTCCATGTCCCAATGGCCAGCTTCTGTAGCCGAGGATCAGACCGCCAGGGTCCCCGCCCTCGGCCACCACCCATTCCACAATGCACCCGACCCCTTTGGCCCCTCCCACAGGTGGTGAGCCTATGGGAAGGGGGACCCACGTCTCCTCTTCGGGCTGTGCCCGGCCGAGCTCCATGGGTGAAAGCCCGGCCACCAGGCGCTCGCCAACGTGCCCCTCCTCCGGGCCTGGCTCCAGAGTGGGGCCCCGGTGACCCGCGTCCGGGCGAGGGAACATTGTTTCCATTTATATTATTCATCATAAGGGGTCTTGTGGGCTGCGCTTTGTCTCGTCCCTCACCTAGGACCTGTCTGCCTTGGGTGACCCTACTAGGGGCATAAAGCCCCTGACAGCATAGCTCCTAGGATCATTGGGACACTCAAACCCCTCCACCACGGTAAGGTGGCAGCCCAGGGAGGGGCATTGGGACACTCAAACCCCTCCACCACGGTAAGGTGGCAGCCCAGGGAGGGGTTCTATAAAAGCATTCTATAAAATTATAAACTGTTTCATAATAATAAAACACGACGCATTTTTACCTTTTTGACAAGACTGGACCAGCTCCATACATCCATGCGCACAGAGGAATCCATTTTGTAGCGTCTGCTAAAAGCTAAAAACTACCCCGCGCTCGGTTCGGATCATGCGAAATGTGACGTAATGACGTCAGTGCGACGTGATGACGTCACTACGAGTAATCGAGAGGGACAAAAAGACCTCGATAGAAGTTTTAGGACTCGACCTCTCGATAAATCGGGTACTCTGTTAAAGCATTACTTAACATTAATCAGTATAAAAATCTTCTGTTAGATTATATTAGTCTTGAAACAGCATCTGCCGACACATCGGATCAATCTCTCTGGGATTCTTTGGTCGGCTTTGTTACGTAGTGAGGGTGAGGGGTCTGGGATCTGGCCTTGTGGGGCGGTGTGGGGGGAGGTCGGGGTTTGGGGCGCCGGGTAGGGATGGGAATTGATAACCGGTTCTTTTAAAGAACCGGTTCTTTAGAGTTCAATTCTCTGGAATTGTAGGATGCTTGTCTTAACGATTCAGTTTATCGGTTCTCTGACTCGTTCTACTGACTCGACATGGTGACGCATTTACGTGATGACATCACAGACATGCGCCATATCAACATGGCGTCAAGGAAAAAGCGAAGACGAAACCAGACCTGGTTTCGTCTTCGGTTTGCATGTGTTGCAAGTAGACCTGTCTGCTTGCAACACATGCAAAGCGTCGATTACAATAAAGGGCGGAAATACTTTTTACATGCAGAGAGAAGCATTTGAGCACTCAGAATGAGGTGAGTGTTGTGTTGTTGCTAATATGTAGGTGTAGAATCAGAGTACTGTAGACGGAGCTGACTTCATAACACCATGCTTTATTTCACTTCTCCAACTTCTTTTCTCTCCTGCACACATCCTGTTCTCGCCCTACTCGGAGGTTCCCCCTGCTGTCAGTCTTATGCAATTGCAGGACATAACATTTCCCTTTTCCTGAAACAATTACTTACATGTAAATTTGTACAGTAACCTGACAGCAGAAAATCAAAGTAATCAAATTATTATTTCTGTAAGCCAACAGTAATATGAAAGTTTACCCTGTTAACCCTTTGCATTACAGTATGAACAGTAGTAAATTTACTTGTCTTACAGAACAGTATGAACAGGAATAGTTTACACTTTTTTCACTCTAACTTACAAAACCTGACAACCAGCTTGGTGCATTTCTATCTCTTTGACTTCTTCTTAACACAGCAAGCGGTTCATCAGTATTTCCTGGCAGTGCATATGCATCGAGTACAGTATCATCATTTTGTTCTGCAGCACGTAAGATTTGTTTTGGGAAGAGTGCAAGTTTTGAAGCATTCCACTTGCGCCCATCACTCAGTAAGAAAGTATTTGGTCCAACTTTCTTCATTACAGTACGTGGTTCTGTGAATCTGGAAGATCCTTTGGAAACGTGATCCGGTCTGCGAACACGAACAGTGTCCCCCACGTTGAATGTTGGTACTTTAGCTCTCATTTTCTTGTCAGTATATTCCTTCATTTTGTTTTGCTTTTGTTTCACCCTCTGTTGTATTTGAGCTTGGCTTTTGCTCTTCAGTTCCACTGGGAGTATGTTTAACTTGGTACGCATCTTTCTGTTCCTCAGTAGTTCAAATGGAGTAGCTCCGGTAGTTGCATGCGGAGTAGCTCGGTAGTTGTGAAGGAATTCAGTGACAGCTTCCTTCCATGAGCTGTGACTTCTTTCAGCTGTTTGTATGCAGTCTTTAAGCACTCTGTTAAATCTTTCCACAGCACCATTTGCTCTGGGATAATATACACTTGACTTTAAGTGTTGTATCTCTCTCTCTCTCAGAAAAGTAGTAAACGCATGCGAAGTAAACTGAGTACCATTATCTGAAACAAGATACATCGGATTACCCTCCCTACTGAACACAGTGTTTAAAACCCGTATTATTACATCTGTAGTAACAGTAGGAGCGAATGCAACCTCAGGCCATTTGCTGTAGTAGTCTGTTAGCACAATAGCATAACGGCAGTCCCATTTAGCATTTTCAAACGGACCTGTAATGTCTATTGCAACTTTTTCCCATGGTTTGCTAGGAAATTCAACAGGAGTAAGTGGAGCAGTGTTAGTTATTGCAACCTTATCACTGAACTGGCAATTAACACAGGAAGCAATGACAGAATGTACAAATTGATCCAGACCTGGCCACCAAAAAAGTTCACGCAGTCTCTGCTTTGTACGGACAACGCCTTGATGTCCTTCGTGTGCCAAATCAACAACTCTGGCACGCAGTGAAGCAGGAACAACTAAACGATCTGCAAGTCGTAGTACTAGTGAACCATGGACTGACAACTCATTTCGAATTTGAAAGTAAGGAGCAAGGTTCTCTGGAAGACCTTTTTTAACTTTTGGCCAACCTTTTTCAATTTGGTTGCGCAATAGTGACAGTTCTGGACAGGTTTCACTTGCATTAGTAAACTCTGCCAGAGAAATAGCACACAGTGCCTCTTTAAACACAGCAGCAATCATGTCAGGTTCCTCTGTTGCCTCATCTCCAGCCGGTAATGGTAATCGAGACAAACAGTCAGCCATGACATTTTGATGTCCTGGACGGTAAGTAATGTCATACGTGAAGCAGAGAAGTCGCGCAGACCATCGGGCAATTCTCAATCCAGCACGACCAGCACCTTTAGAAGTGAGTAAGGTGGTAAGTGCTTGGTGGTCTGTACGAAGAGCAAAACGACGACCCCACAGGTATGTTCTCCACCTTTCCACTGCCCAAACGCAGGCAAGAGCTTCACGTTCAACCGTGGAATACTTGCGCTCAGCAGGAGAAAGAGTTCTTGATGCAAAAGCGACAACTCTCTCACTTTGATCTGGATGTAGCTGCGTTAACACAGCGCCTAAACCATAATCTGAGGCATCAGTAGTAACGTAAATTGGCAATTCAGGGTGGTACAGAGCTAAGGCAGGACAATTTACAATCAAGTCCTTCAGTGAAGTGAAGCTAGACTGAGCTTCCGTAGTCCACTTGAAAGTGGAATCTGTACACTCTCTGAGCACCTCACGTAGTGGCTCAGCAACCGTTGCAAAGCCTGGAATGAACTTATTGTACCATGATGCAAGACCTAAGAAAGACCTTAAAGAAGACAGGTCATGTGGAGCTGGAGCATGAATCACAGCAGCAAGTCTATCCTGATCTGGTTGAAGACCTTCCCTCGAAATGGTGTGACCCAGATAATTTAGGGAAGACTGACTGAATTTACATTTTTGCATGTTTAATGTAAGTCCAGCATCAGTTAGAGCTTGAAGTACTCTCCGTAAATGTTTATCATGGTCTTCTTGTGTGACACCAAAGCAGATGATGTCATCCAGGTATGCTTGTACACCTGGTAAGCCTGTAAGAATGATCGACATCATTTTCTGAAACGCTGACGGGGCAGAGGCTAAACCAAAAGGGACTCTGCAGAAACGAAAAAGTCCATCATGAGTGATGAATGCAGTAATATCACGACTTTCAGGATGCAGAGGCATTTGGTGGTATGCAGAAGCTAAGTCAATCGTAGAAAAAACAGTAGCCCCTCGAAGATTTGAAAACAATTCATCTATGTGCGGTAATGGATGACAATCAGCAACAATTGCTTTGTTAGGCTCTCGCAGATCCACACATATGCGAGGCTTTCCTCCATCTCTTCTCTGTGTCACAACTATGGGAGAAACCCACGGAGAAGCATCAACACGTTCAATGATACCCTTCTCCTGGAGATCCTTGATCTCTTCCGACACAGCTTGTCGTACTGAAAATGGAAGTCTCCTGAGTTTTTGTTGCACTGGAACAGCATTTGGCAACATCTGTACTTTATGTATGAAGTTTTTAGCATAACCAACTTCCCGAACTGATATTCCTGGAGAATGATCAGAAGCAGTATTTGTTAAAGCTGGCTGAACCATAGAGGTAGTAGAAGTAGCATTAGCAGTAACAATTTGTCGTCCCTCAAGCTTCATTTGTAATGCTTGGAATAAATCTAAACCCAGCAGAGCAGCACCTGACTGAACAACAATAAGAGTACCTTCAGTAGAAATACCATCATGAGAAATAGTAGCTTTTAAGCACCCTTTCACAGCAATTTTCTCTTTTGCATAAGTAACAAGAGTAACTGTAGGTTCAGTTAGTACACAGTCATAAAAGTAGGTGTGGTAGATCTCTTCTGGTATAATGGACACTGATGAGCCTGTATCCACAATCAGCTCAACATCTGTACGTCGTCCATTAACAGTCACTTGAACGGTGCAGAGAATCTTGTCTTGTACAGCATTGTTCATGTAAAGAACCGTGGCTTCATTAACGACGACTTCACGTACCTCCTTTTGAGTTGAACGGCAAACACGTGAAAAATGACCCAATTTACCACACTCGTTGCATGTCGTTTTAGCAGCAGGGCATGCAGGGTTGTTAGCAAGATGGTCGAAGGATCCACAGCGGAAGCAGGAACGGCGTGTAGTAGCAGCAAGTTGAGTCGTGGAAGTAGCATGGTCCCGCGGCGTCCTCCTCGCGTCCCAGCGGCGGCTTGACTTCGGCTGTCTTTGTACGGCCCTCACGGGAGCTGAAGCGTTAGCAGCGTTAGCATCAGACAGTACAGCCCTCACGGGAACAGAAATGCTAGCAGCGGTAGCATCAGAAAGTACGTTAGCATCTCTTAATCCACTCTCAATTTGTAGCGCCAACGTTGTAGCTTTAGCAAGAGTTAGCTCCGGTTCGAGTAACAGTCTGTCTCTGATTCGATTATTAGCAACACGCTCTATCAGTTGATCACGTAGCATTTGTTCCTCCATGTTTCCAAAGTCACATGTGGCAGCTAACTCACGCAGAGAAGCTAAGAATTGTTGTACCTTTTCATCCGGCCGTTGTACACGTTGTCGAAACTTGTGACGTTCAGCAATCACGTTCACCTTCGGGACGAAATGTTCTTTAAGGGCAGCAATAGCAGTAGCGAACGTGGTCCCGGTATTCGGCAGGCTGTAGAAAAGTCTTTGTCCTTCCGTACCCAACGCATGGAGTAGAACCGCGCACTTTCTGGCATCAGGCCAGTCGTCTCCCGACGCGGCTATCACTAGTAGGGGTGGGCCATATCGTCTCGTTTACGATAATACCGGTGGATTTTTTGACACGGTGAAAAAAATGATATCGCGGCATCCTATGATGACGTCATTTGACTGCATCTAACCTGCGCAGCACTGAGCCATGTGCGTTGCGTGTTTTTACTGAGGATGCGCGCTCTTGATCAGCTCTTGATAATGAACAGATGCTGCAGAAATGAGGAAAGGAACCCGAACTCCTCCCAGCAGCCACTCTGTGTGCTGAACCACCGCGCGCGCACACACACACACACACACACACACACCCCGGAGCTCGCGCTGCTGCTGGGAACATGAAGGGACTACCGCGCTCCTCCACTCTTGAAAGTCCACAAGTGTCGCGGAACTACCTCCCGATTTAATTCCTAAAAATGGAGCAACTTCTGTTGTTTGGAATTACTTCGGTTATAAAAAAGAAGATGTGAATCAGACGACCATATTCTGCAAGTCATGCAAGCACGTTGTTTCGGGTAAGGGAGGAAACATGTCGAATTTGTTTAGCCATTAATTAAAGCACAAACATCCTGCGCACTACGAAAACTTCTTAATTCTAAAGAAAATGTGCTTTTTGTTTTACTATCTCTCTTAACTGCACATTCTTCCTGTTTAAAAGATGTGGATAAAACTATTTCTTCAAAGATATTGTTCTACAAACAGATCAAGAATTGTTAACATACTTGAAGTTTACAAAAAAAGTTATTCTTTTTGCACTTGGTAGCTGATTCAAACTGTCAGCCAATTTTTTTAAAATATTTATTTATTTTGCTTGTTACCGTATTCATCGGCGTATAAGTCGCACCGGAGTATAAGTCGCACCAACCTAATTATGCCCAAATAAATGGAAAAATCAACGTATAAGTCGCACCGGCCTATAGGTCGCACCTCACGTGAACTGGTGTTTTGCCCAAAATGGACTGGCTGCCAAATTGTTTGGAAGGACTTTTGACAAGATTATCACATAAAAACTACAGTATTTTGTTTGATGTGTCTTAGTTGAACTTTTCATTAATAAATGAACATTATTTTGGACTGGCTGCCAAATTGTTTGGAAGGACTTTTGACAAGATTATCACATAAAAACTACAGTATTTTGTTTGATGTGTCTTAGTTGAACTTTTCATTAATAAATGAACATAATTTTTGTATATTTTGTGTCTTTCATCATTTATCTTTAAAGATAAACACATAAAAATATATTTTTATTAGCTGACATTACAGTAAAAAACGTGTCTCAGTTTAAAATGATGACAGAAACAGATACTGTATTTATTTTATGGTTTTTATTTATTTATTCAAAACCATTGAAGTCTTCATCTTCTGCGTCACTGGCAAAGAGTTCTGCCAGCGACTGATGAATGGGGTTCAGCGCTGCTTCATCTTCCTCACCGGGGCTGTCAGAGTCCTCCCCCTCCTCCCTCCTCCTCCTCCTCCTCCCCCACCTCAGCTCCTGCTGCTCCACCTGCTTCAGGCAGATGTCAACAGTGTAGGTACTGTAAAGGGTTTCTTAGCGCCCATAGCGGCCGAAACTGGTACTGCACCATTTTTGGAGTTTTAGACCAAAGTCAAATTATGACCAAAATATTGGAAAAATCGACGTATAAGTCGCACCGGCCTATAAGTCGCAGGGCTTAGAAATGTAGGCAAAAAGGTGCGACTTATACGCCAACGAATACGGTAAATATGAATATATTTTTTTGTATTCTGGTGACTGTTTATGAAAAGTCATTTTGAAATTACACATTTGTTTGGTTGATTCAGTAAAAGGAGAAAATGTGAAATATCGTCTGTGATATCGTTATCGGGGTATTTCAAAAAATATATCGTGATATCATTTTTTGGCATTATCGCCCACCCCTAATCACTAGCATGTAGTTGTCGAACATCTTTAGCCACGTTGGAAACGGTATCGTCGGTTCACCTGGGCACGGCATGAATGGAGCAGGCAAAGGTACAGAAAGAGCCATCTTCGTCGATTCTCGTCGATCCTCGTCGCCAATGTTGTGTTGTTGCTAATATGTAGGTGTAGAATCAGAGTACTGTAGACGGAGCTGACTTCATAACACCATGCTTTATTTCACTTCTCCAACTTCTTTTCTCTCCTGCACACATCCTGTTCTCTCCCTACTCGGAGGTTCCCCCTGCTGTCAGTCTTATGCAATTGCAGGACATAACAGTGAGTTTGTACAAATGTACCGCCTTTAACACGCTGCTTCGTGACGCTGCTTCGTGGTGGTGGAAGCGGAGCTAACAAGCTAGCGTCCTCCTCCGTTTTAAATGTTGCAGCACGTAACGTTAAACTCCTCCAGTTCCTGTCACTCGTTACTTTTTTGCTTTACTGCTTCCACTGTGTTGTATAAATAATCTCCATCTCATGTAATAACATTTAGCTGAGGAGGATTGCCGGAGTCTGGCTGGCTCAGAGGCTGTTGCTAGCACACTTAGCTTTCAGGATTACGTTTTTCAACACACAACCTAAAAATGCCACCGTAGAAATGGGAGCAAAAACAAAAGTGTTGTTTTATATTTTTGTTCAGTGTGTTTCATTGTAGCCTCTTTCTGTTGTGAGAGCTTTTTTTGCTGCTCAGTGTTTTTAATGGTGAATTTCTTCTGAAGCTGGCAGAGCTGGGAGACGAAGACCCTATCTCTAAGGGAGAGTCCAGACACCCTGCGGAGAAAACTCATTTCAGCCGCTTGTATCTGAGATCTCGTTTTTTCTGTCACAACCCAAAAAGCTGCGTTATAAATTAAATCCATTATTATTATTTATTATTATTATTATAAATGAAAAACTACAATCAGGTAGCATTACATACTTGGGTATTAAGATTTTTCATTGATTAGAAGACTTAATAAAATTAAATCATTCACACCTTTTAAAGAAAATTGAAGACAATCTTACTAGATGGAAATCACTACCCATTTCACTTATGGGAAGAGTTGCCTCAGTAAAGATGATGGTCCTGCAGAGAATAAATTATTTATTCTCAATGAATAATAATAATAATAATTAATTCAATTTATAACGCACTTTTCATTACTGAAAATCTCAAAGTGCTACACATATATTGAATGCTACACACATTCATAAACCGGTGGCGGCAGACTACCATGCAAGGTGCTTTCCAGTCCTACCGGGAGCAACTCAGGGTTAAGTGTCTTGCCCAAGGACACAACGACACATGGTGCGGGTCCCGGGAGTCGAACCGCCAACTTTCCGATCGGGAGACGACTGCCATTACCACTACACCACGGCCGCCCCTTGATTCCAAATAAACCTTCAAATGAATGGTTTAGCCACCCTTCCTGGACTCTCCCTTAGAGATAGGGTGAGAAGCTCAGTCATCCGGGAGGGACTCGGAGTAGAGCCGCTGCTTCTCCACATCGAGAGGAGCCAGTTGAGGTGGCTCGGGCATCTGGTTAGGATGCCTCCTGGACGCCTCCCTGGTGAGGTGTTCCGGGCATGTCCCACCGGGAGGAGACCCAGAGGAAGACCCAGGATACGCTGGAGGGACTATGTTTCTCGGCTGGCCTGGGAACGCCTTGGGATTCCCCCAGAGGAGCTGCTCCAAGTGGCTGGGGAGAGGGAAGTCTGGGCCTCCCTACTTAGGCTGCTACCCCCGCGACCCGACCCCGGATAAGCGGAAGAAAATGGATGGATGGATGGATGGATGAATGGTTTAAGTCCTTGGATTTTTTCATATCTAATTTCCTTTGGAAAAACAAAACTCCACGTATTAGCTTAAAAACACTACAGAAATCTAAAGAAACCGGAGTATTAGAACTTCCAAACTTTTATCACTACTATTTAACAAATAGGTTAGAATATATTTCAAAGTGGCTAAATACAAATGCACTAGATGTTACTTGGTTAGATATAGAGCAAACTTTATGTAATAATATTAGGGTTTCAGATCTGCCATTTATTAGTATAAATATAAAAAAAACATGTCTGCTTTAAAAGTATCAGTATTAGCTCATCTCTGACAGCATGGTGGGAGTATCTAAAAATGACAAAGTCTTCACTACTCCCATGCAGACAAACACCCATATGGAACAATTCTGACACACAGAAAGAAAATAACATGTTAAATTTCTCAGGCTGGAGACTTAAAGGGAATTGAAAGTCTGGAACACATATTTGATGGTGCAGACTTTATTTCATTTAATGAATTAATAATACAATATGGCATTGACAATAAATACTTCTTAGAATATCAACAAATTAAGTCTATTGTAAAAAAGAAATTTAAGCTGAATAGAGAATTGTTAGAGACACCAATATGCGTGTCAGAATTCATTAATCTTAAACAACCCAAATTGTTATCTAAAATATACAAGAAATTGTCTAGAATCGATGACTCCATAACACTTCCTGTTGCAAAATGGGAGACAGATTTATCAGTGAACTTTGACAAAAACACCTGGTCTCAAATATGTTTAAAAACATTTAAAATGACTAGAATCTCTAATTTACAATCAATACAGTATAAAGTCCTCTATAAAGTACACTATTCAGGTCAGCGAATGTTTAAGATGGGATTTACATCATCTAACAATTGCTCACAGTGCACAAGTAATATACCTGATGATTATATTCACGCACTCTGGTTCTGTCCACCCGTTCAGAGGTTCTGGGTCCAGGTATGTGAGGACTTGTCTACATGTCTGAAATGTAATATTCCACTCTCTCCATCTGTTTGCTTATTGGCTATCCTTGAAGATGTTACACTAGAAAAAAATAAATCTCGCGTGATGTCAACTGCCTTATGCATCGCAAAGAAAACTATACTCCTAAATTGGAAAAATAAAAATAATCTTAGCATTAGGGGTTGAACGAGTACAGTACATAATTTTTAAACTCGGCATTAAAATAAAAAAACTCGAGTGGCACTCGATTAGTCAATGATGTCACAGTGTCTTATGATGCAAAATAAATAAATAAATATAAATGCATAAAAACGTCTTTACAAAAAGAAAAAAAAAGACCAACAAAACATTGGGAGCATTTATTATGCTCCTATCATTTATCATACTGCAGATAAGTCACAGGAAAAACAAAACTACAGTATTGGTTATTTATTCCATCCATCCATCCATTTTCTTCGTCTTATCCAGGGTCGGGTTGCGGGGGTAGCAGCCTAAGTAGGGAGGCCCAGACTTCCCTCTCCCCAGCCACTTGGAGCAGCTCCTCTGGGGGAATCCCAAGGCGTTCCCAGGCCAGCCGAGAAACATAGTCCCTCCAGCGTATCCTGGGTCTTCCTCTGGGTCTCCTCCCGGTGGGACATGCCCGGAACACCTCACCAGGGAGGCGTCCAGGAGGCATCCTAACCAGATGCCCGAGCCACCTCAACTGGCTCCTCTCGATGTGGAGAAGCAGCGGCTCTACTCCGAGTCCCTCCCGGATGACTGAGCTTCTCACCCTATCTCTAAGGGAGAGTCCAGCCACCCTGCGGAGAAAACTCATTTCAGCCGCTTGTATCCGAGATCTTGTTCTTTCGGTCATAACCCAAAGCTCATGACCATAGATGAGGGTGGGAACGTAGATCGATCGGTAAATTGAGAGCTTTGCCTTTTGACTCAGCTCTCTCTTCACCACGACAGACCGGTACAGCGCCCGCTTCACTGCGGACGCTGCACCTATCCGCCTATCGATCTCACGCTCCAGTTTTCCCTCATTCGTGAACAAGATCCCGAGATACTTAAACTCCTCCACTTGGGTAAGGACCTCCTCCCCGACCCGGAGAGGGCACGCTACCCTTTTCCGGCTCAAGACCATGGCCTCGGATTTGGAGGAACTGATCCTCATCCCGGCCGCATCACATTCAGCTGCAAACCGCTCCAGCGAAAGCTGTAGATCACGAGCTGATGAAGCCAATAGGACCACATCATCTGCAAAAAACAGAGAAGCGATTCTAAGGCCACCAAAACGGATCCTCTCAACACCTTGGCTGCGCCTAGAAATTCTGTCCATAAAAGTTATAAACAGAATCGGTGACAAAGGGCAACCTTGGCGGAGTCCAACTCTCACCGGAAACGAGCCTGACTTACTGCCGGCAATGCGGACCAAGCTCTGACACCGGTCGTACAGGGACCTAACAGCCCATATCAATGGGCCTGGTACCCCATACTCCCGGAGTACCCGCCACAGAACCCCCCGAGGGACGCGGTCGAATGCCTTTTCCAAGTCTACAAAGCACATGTAAACTGGTTGGGCAAACTCCCACGCACCCTCCAGGACCCTGTTGAGGGTGTAGAGCTGGTCTAGTGTTCCACGACCAGGACGAAAACCACACTGCTCCTCCTGAATCCGAGGTTCGACTATCCGACGGACCCTCCTCTCCAGAACCCCTGAATAGACCTTACCAGGGAGGCTTAAGAGTGTGATCCCTCTATAGTTGGAACACACCCTACGGTCCCCCTTTTTGAATAGGGGAACCACCACCCCAGTCTGCCAATCCAAGGGAACTGCCCCCGATGTCCACGCGATATTGCAGAGTCGCGTAAGCCAACACAACCCCACAACATCCAGAGCCCTAAGGAACTCAGGACGAATCTCATCCACCCCCGGAGCCTTGCCACCGCGGAGCTTTTTAACCACCTCGGCGACCTCAGCACCAGAGATTGGAGAGCCCGACCCAAAGTCCCCAGGCTCCGCTTCCTCAGTGGAAGACGTGCCAGTAGGATTGAGGAGGTCTTCGAAGTATTCCGCCCACCGACTCACAACATCCCGAGTTGAGGTCAACAGCACGCCATCCCCACCATAAATGGTGTTGGTCGCGTACCGCTTTCCCCCCCTGAGACGCCGGATGGTGGACCAGAATCGCCTCGAAGCCGTACGGAAGTCATTCTCCATGGCCTCTCCGAACTCCTCCCACGCCCGAGTTTTTGCCTCAGCAACCACCCGAGCCGCATGCCGCTTGGACTGCCGGTACCTATCTGCTGCTTCCGGGGTCCCACAGGCCAAAAAGGCCCAATAGGACTCCTTCTTCAGCTTGACAGCATCCCTCACCGCCGGTGTCCACCACCGGGTTCGAGGGTTGCCACCACGACAGGCACCAACAACCTTGCGGCCACAACTCCGATAAGCTGCCTCGACAATAGAGGCGCGAAACATGGCCCACTCGGGCTCAATGTCCCCCGCCTCCCTCGGAACGTGTTCAAAGCTCTCCCGGAGGTGGGAGTTAAAGCTCCGTCTTACGGGAGACTCTGCCAGACGTTCCCAGCAGACCCTCACAATACGTTTGGGTCTGCCAGGTCTGACCGGCATCCTCCCCCACCATCGGAGCCAACTCACCACCAGGTAGTGGTCAGTTGACAGCTCCGCCCCTCTCTTCACCCGAGTGTCCAGGACATGCGGCCGCAGATCAGATGAGACGACAACAAAGTCGATCATTGAACTACGACCTAGGGTGTCCTGGTGCCAAGAGCACATATGGACACCCTTATGCCTGAACATGGTGTTCGTTATGGACAATCCATGACGAGCACAGAAGTCCAACAACAGAACACCACTCGGGTTCAGATCAGGGGGGCCGTTCCTCCCAACCACACCCCTCCAGGTCTCACTGTCATTGCCCACGTGAGCGTTGAAGTCCCCCAGCAGAACAAGGGAGTCCCCAGGAGGCGCACCCTCCAATACCCCCTCCAAGGACTCCAAAAAGGGTGGGTAATCTGCGCTGCCGTTCGGCGCATAGGCACAAACAACAGTCAGAGCCCGTCCCCCCACACGTAGGCGAAGGGAGGCTACCCTCTCGTT
>JBBPBX010032348.1:9340-33942 GCA_038048925.1 Garcialebias charrua | reverse complement strand
GACGGGCCGTAAAAGAGGACGGTGGTGGAGTGAAGATGTATTTTGACCAAAACATGTCAGACGTTTCATTCAGGTTGCAGAGTAATGTGAGCATCTGAAAAAGAAGCATCAAGTTTTTAATTTTAAACCTTGTTGAAAACTTTTTGGACCTTTTCCAAAGTGAGATGTTCTGCAACTCAACAACCTCAGATATGGAGGTACTGATTCTCATCCCCAGCCGCTTCACACTCGGCTGCGACCCGCTCCATTGAGAGCTGAAGATCACGGCACGATGACGCGAACATGCATCATGCATTCAGTCTGTATGCAAATATAGACTGAATCTGTGTTTGCATAACTTGAAATTAAATCCATTGGTTTGAAAATGGGGCCACACAGTGGCTCAGATGGTAGAGCCATTGCTTCTCAGCGAGAAGGTTACCAGTTCAAATCCCGGTCCGGGGCCTTTCTGGGTGGAGTTTGCATGTTCTCTCCATGCATTTGTGGATTTTCTCCGGGTCCTCCGGTTTCCTCCCACAGACCAAAAACATGCATGTTAGACAGATTGGTAACTCTAAATTTTCCCTAGGTGTGAGTGAGAGAGTGAATGGTTGTTTGTCTTGTTTGTCAAAGAAGAAAAATAACTTCCTTTACAGTGTATTTTGAGCTGGAGCAGCGGCGTGCACATGAACTTGGCATAAACTTGTGCACTCGCCTCTGTTCAAGCTCAAAATATGATGTGTGACATAAAAAAAATCAGAATTTTGGAAATGAAATTGACATAGAACTGAAAATGAAAGTAGTCAAACTGAATTTTCAATACAATGAAAAACAAGAAAGTTCATGCTCAATAATCCAGGTATCAAATCCGATAATTCTCAATCAGGTCATCTGGACAGTTTCTTTTTTAGTAGAAACGTTTCACCCTCACTCCAGAGGGCTTCATCAGTCAGAGTAGTTCCAGCATGTTGTTCCCCCACCAAGTAAACAACTTAAGTGGACCAACCAGTTTGCTGGAGCCAAGATGGTTTCTGGAGGCCGTCCTGTCCCTCGTCGACTCCTCCCAGGCAGGCAGCCACAGCCAAAGTGGTTCAAGACAAGAAAGTTCATGCTCAATAATCCAGGTATCAAATCCAATAATTCTTAATCAGGTCATCTGGACAGTTTCTTTTTTAGTAGAAACATTTCACCCTCACAACGAAATACAGTTTCAAAGCAAATGAATTCAGTATCAAACCATTAAATTCAGTTTCAATATAATGAAATTCATTTTCAAATCAATAGATTTAATTTCAAATTAACATGAATACAGATTCAGTCTGATCAATTCAAATTCAGTTTCTGTTCATAAAAAGGGTTTTCTCTGGTAAAGGTTTTTGAAGATTAACATTGTTCTTCTCTTTTGCGTTACCACTTATAATAATAATAATAACAATAATCATTTTATTTAAAAGCGCCTTTCAGGACACCCAAGGACACTTAACAAACCAATACAGTGTAATACAGATCAAACATTATCAGCGACAAATTGAAATATAAAATACATAAAGATTATAAAATGCAAAATAATAGAAATACATTTAGTAAAGTTAATGATAAGCTAGTCTAAAGAGATGTGTTTTCAGAGCAGTCTTGAACAGAGAAAGGGAGGTGGTGTTTCGAAGGTCTGGCGGTAGAGCGTTCCAGAGGTGAGGGGCAGAGCAGGTGAAGGCCCTGCTCCCCATGGTGGAGAGGCGGGCAGAGGGTACATGGAGATGTATCCTTGGTCAAACTTCTTTTTTAATTGATTTAACCATGTTTTCTGGTAAATTTGTTGCATATTTATAGTGAATATTTACGCTCCTCTGAAAATACAAAACGTAAAGCTGAGTCTTAAGCCAGAAAATAAGATCACAAAGGGCATTATTGCTGAATTATTTTTCTGCTTTAAATAGATTTTACGACAAAATTTAATATAAGGCATCAAAGAAAAATATTTTTAAAACCCTTGCGACTGTTAATGCATAAAATGTTACTCGCAGAGACGAAGGTATTAGGATGAACCGAATACACAGAGGCCAATCTATAAATTATTTAAGGTAATCATTTAAATGGATAAATGAACATATAGGTGCAGACTATTTAAAACATTATTTCTCGAATATGTCACCTCTAGTAATGCACTGAAGAGAAAACTACACACAGGAGAAGTTCGCTGATCTTTACTTTTTCACATTTAAGGTCTCCATCGTTTGTGTTTGCAAGACAAGGTGAGTTTAGCAAATAAGATCAAGCATTAAGAAAAATCTGTTGCAGCTTTGGTAATGACATCCAATAAACAGAGCAGATGTTTGCAAAGGAAACGACATAAAGAAAACAGATCCTACCTCCTGCAGCTGTTTATGTCAACACTGGCCTTTTCACACAGACGCTTCGAAGGCTGTGCACTCGTACACACTCATATATTAATCTTTTATTGTAGAATAAACCAGTGAAATCCTTGACCAGGCTGCCCTGTGTTGTATGTTGCACAGAAGATCGGAATAGCAAAACGTGAACACTGATTACAGATGACTGAGAGGGAGGGAAACAGAGTGTGTGTGGGCACTTCTCATCAATAAGGAATGAAGCAATTAGGATAATCTTGGACTGAAGGTGCCCTTTATTCTTCATAACTACCAGAATCATTCACGGAAACGCACAACTGGACTTCATGGAACAGCTTCCCCATCACAAACCTAAGGTACTTTGTACCACATAGAGGTGATATTGGAAAAGAAATCCTGTGTGTTCCTACAACTAAAGGCCTCTAAGTGTTAACATTAGCTGCTGTGTCGATTAGGCAGATATCTATCTTGAAATTTGACTTTGAAAGCTGGCTTGCACATGTGGAAAATTAAGACCAATGATAATTACATGTAGTTTTTCAACATGCAGTAAGCACTACGAATGCTTGCATTTTTTTTAAACAATAGGTGGGTGGATGAACGCTAGGGAGCGCTAAAGCGCTATTCCGCTTACAGTGGACCTAAACTTTTTGTCAGCGTTTTTGTGAATTGACTAACTTTTATAATTCATAAGCGGATTTGTGCTATTTTTATTTAAAATGCAGTACCGCTAATAACTAATTATCTATCAGTAAAAACCAATAAACTTATTTACAAGCTCTTATGCTACTTGTTTTTTACCTTTTTCCCCACCGTAAACAGCAGAGGAGGAAAGGGTGTGAGGGTGAGGGGGGCAGAGCTGAGAACAGACTCGGCTCTACCATGTAGGTAAATGCCTGGGGGTCCCATTTCAGCAGTGGCCCCGGCCCCGCCTCGCCCCGTGCAGTCACCTACATAACTAACATTGATCCTGCTTGTTAATGTACATTTAACATAAAAATAATTATAGTTACGATGAAAACGATCATTAAATACGCAATAAAAAAACGGTTGATTTCTTTATCCCCCTACTAAAAATGGACTATTCCATCTTGATGACAACTTCCGGGTCACTCAGAGGTGAACTCGGGTGAACTGTAGCTACTGGTTGTGCTGGGTTACTAATGGATAATCCTTAGAGAACCCCGCTGTTTCAAGCCAAATTAACGTGGCCGGATGATTTTATTGAGGGTTTTGTGTCGACCACGCGACGGTGAGTCGTTATTTTTATGTATTTTAGTTACTTTTCATTAAATCTGTTGACTACCTATAGATGCTAATGCTGTGTCTGCCTGTTGGTTGTGCTGGGTTACTAATGGATAAATCCGTAGAGAGAACCCCGCTGTTTCAAGCAAATTAACGTGGCCGGAGGATTTTATTGTGCGTTTTGTGTCGACAAACACAACCTTTGATTTTTGTAATTTCATCCTTTTAGGATCATTTTTGTTACTTTTCAGTTGGCAGTGTAGTGCAAATATTGATAACGCTGCCGGCTATATATAAATATATATATATATAATATAGAAATATATAAATAGCGGATTGGATTAGCTTCCCCTAATTTTCATAAGACATTTGTGCTTTTGAAATTGTGGACCTAAAAAAATTAATAAGCGTTTTAGAAATTGTGGAACTAATTTTTTAATTAGCGGTGCCCAGCTTTGACAATAATCTTAATATAACTTAAACAGAGCAGACTTGTCTCACCAGAACTGCTACCTTGTTGTATGGAACCTTGCAAGTGCCAACTGTCCAAATGTAAACAGATTACAGGAAATAAAAATATATTACAAATCTATGCATACACGTCTCTGAACAGAGAAAATAAATGTCCCATCTCATTTTGACATATGGCACTTGCTGGGCTCCGTATAGTTGTGTTTGACACAAAGAATAGATGGACCACCTGAACAATCTGGTCCTAGGTCGCACTCAGGCCAGGACTTTAGGGGTGATGATCCTGAAAACTAACGTCTAACAAGAACTTTATTTAGTAGCATAACCTTTATTGGTCACATTAGAAGATCGGGGGTTTCTCCTGTGATCATACGCTGATGCTGATGGTACTTTACATCAAAGAAAACATCATAAGTGTCTCAGTAATACAGTACTACGTTTTCCCTTGATGTAAATAGAGGCTGCACTGTGTCCGTCTGCCAGCGGTCATGGCTTACATACAGATATTTTTATTGTTATTTCTGCTGTGACCACTCAGAGAATGTCTGCTAAGTTGAAGATTGCCTGATACTTGAAATAAATAAAGTATATCTTAAATTGTGTTTAAAAAAATAATAAAAATCAGTGTTTAGATTCATATGACTGTAAGCAGTAAAATTAGTTCTTGTTTATGATGGCCACACCAGTAGTAAATTAAGGAGTGAAAACATGTCAATGCTCATTTACTGGATATCACGTTAGCAGACCTTTCACAACTACTTCATCAAAATATTGCAGAATGGGCAATGGAGGTTAGTTTTCTTTTATATTTGTTAAATTTACATAATAAATATGGATTACCGTACTTTGTGCTGTACACATTGCAACACCGTATAAGTCGCATTTGTCCAAATACTGTATGTCTAATAAAGTGGGGGGGAAAAACATAAATAAGTCACTTAGCCATATAAATTGCATCTATTATGCGTCACTGCTGATGCGTCGCATTTGTTATGCGTCACCGCTGACCACGCGGAAACATGGGCCAATGTTGTGCCAAAATCGATGGACCTTACCAAGCTCCGCCCAGAAACGCCCCCTAAGCTCCGACCGGTCTCCATGTCTCCCAAGCGCAGCATTAGTTTCAATGTAAACATGGCGTCGACTGACTCTGCAGGGTATTTCTGAGTCGAATAGTGTATCATTTCTGCCAGATTCCAACAAAATATCAGCCATGACAATGGACAGGGGAACCAACAAGTTCATGTTATTTTTTTTTGGACGTTATCAAGTTGTTTGAGCCACGCGATGCTTCCAACAGCGTGCGCGTCACAGCTAATGCTACTGTCTGATGAGGAAAACATCAGCTCCTCACACGCTCGCTCAGCATTATTACAGCTGTGGACAGGATCACTGATGCCTATTGTTCTGCAAGGCTGGGTAAGTCAGGCATTCATGGTTTTGAGGGTTACTTTTGAAATCAGTGATTTCTGTTGTTGGCAAAACTTTGAGTGTGCCTTGGTCGCAAAGCTAATGCTAACTGTAATCTCCATTCATTCCTTAAGTGGTTGGTTAGCCGTTGCTGCTTTAGCTGCTAAACACGCCGACAGCGACTTTTGTGAGGGCTAACGAGCTCAGCCGTTCGGTGTGTTAGTTAAAATCCAGCCTTCGTGTCACGATTTTGTGCAGTTTTAGGTGAAATCGACAGTAGAGCTCGTTGTGTTAGCTAGCTCATGTGGAGTTAGCAGAGCTGTTTCTTCCCAACTTCCAGGACGTTCAGTGAACTGTGGCTTTCTCTCATCGTGACCGCGTGTTGTTAACTAGCAGGTTTCAAAAGCAGGTCAACCCTTCTCTGCTGGTGAAAGAAATAATTGTTCAGTTTTGTGGTCGTGCACAAGCTTTGATCCAAGCAAGGCATTCAGTTTCACATATAGGGAAACGGTGAATTTTACTTCCACAAATACGGTCAGGGTACCTGACATCTCCTGTACAGATACCCCACTGACGGTGGAGGACCATTTTTCCAGCCCTGACGCAGAAAAAAATTCTGCACGTATGCTAGCTAGCAATGTAAGTAGCATGTGGTGCCGGTCTCACAAACGCTACCGTAGCGTTTGTTTTGTGAGACCGGCACGCACGTGGAAGCTGCGCTGTGACGTGTTATGGGCATTAGCCAATGAAACGCGGCCCTGTGGGCGGAGCTTGGTAAGGTCCATTGGCTACCAAATGGCGGCGGCCACGGGAGTGTGCATGGGAGGACTAACAAGAATTTTAAAAATTAACATTTAAAAACAATTACAAAGTATTTGTTTGCTCAACATTATAGTAAATGTGTGTCTCAGTTGAACTTTTTCTTATTAAATGCACTTTAATGGTCAAATAAGCTTCATTTCGCCTGGGTGGTGCGGCGAAATGAAGCTCCAGGAGTTCTGGAGCAAGACGAATGTGGCTTGGTATGGCAAGCCAAGTGTATTAATAGCTACTTTTACCTATTAATGAGACATTGGGCTTGCCATAATGATCAATGGCCATCTAGCGGCTGAAAATGGTTATGTGACTTATAGTCTGAAGCGATTAATTTACGTTTCCCCCCCTTATTTCTAACCCAATTTTTGCCTGAGATCTGACAATTTCATTCATTCTGACAAGTCACAGGACTTGCCAATTTATGCAAAAAGATGAGATTTAGAGTCCGAAAAGTACGGTATTTCGTCAAAAATATTGCAGAATGGGCAATGGAGGTTAATCTTTTTACATTTGTTACATTTACATAAGAAATATTGATTGTGTGACAGTCTTCTTTTCCAGTCATCTAGAAATTCACATTATAAGACCTATTGAGACAATCTTTTTGGTCATGGAAGCTATATATTGCACAGTTGGTTAATAATAATGTAAATTTTATCAAAGTCATGTTTTTTTTCTGGTGGGGAGTATTTCACATGCAGATACATCTAATTAAGATCACTTACTGCAGGTGACAAAATCCCAAGCTTAAGGAAACTTTACAATTTAATACACTACGGTAATTCTTAAAAGTCCACCAGAACCAGTTGCAAGTACTTTTGACTGTAAGCTAAAGTTTGAGATCTAATGAACTTAACTTTGTAAGAGCAGAGCACTCTAATCACCGAAAACACTATTTCTAATACAGGTCTAAAATTACTCCACAACACTTGTTCAATATTTCCCAAAACCAAACCAAGATAGCGGGTTCAAAGCTCAGTAGTGAGATTGATCCCACAATACAATGTCCCGGTAACCCTTACAATCCAAGTGGAAAAATTATATTTTGGTTGTTCCAATTCTTTATCATTTTGGTGCTATTCTTGAAACCCAACAGAACAAAAGGGATGAATGATTGTCTTTTGGCAAACACTGATTGAGTTCCCACCTGCAGCAGATTTGAACTTCCCCTAACCTTTATCCCCTAACCACCTCTTTCATCAAAATCTGCTTCACCACAGCCAGATTTAAACTCTACCTTCTGCCAGAACCAGAAGACTGGTCAAAAGGTTTGCAAGTGTCCTTTGGTTAGTGGATGTGTGTGTTATGCATGAGAGTGTGTGATTCTGACGCTCAAGACAAGATGTACTCAGGCCCAGTAATAAGGTCTGACTGCAGGTCGTAGAGTCTGGGACTGAGGACATGTGAAGTGGAGAAGACAGACCATCATAATAAGCCTGAAAGGGTTCAGTTCCCATTTTCTTTTTGTTCCTCTGGTTTTTGTATTCCTCTTCTCTCTAATTACTCCTCCAATCTTAACAGTCTTTCTTCCTTCTCCCTCTGTCTCGCCCTTTCCAGAAGGTCCTTCCCTAAACCCCAGAGAGAAGGGGAGGAGCCTGGGATGGCGAGGACGCGCTGGTAATCCATGCAGTGACCCAGGTCAATTCAATTATCCTGTTTTCTTTCACTGCGCGACGCGTGTGCCCATTTCACAGCCAACTCCCTTAATGCGCCCAGGATTAGCTTCTCTTACTTTTAATAATCTACCTATTGATGCCTTGGGGCCCACAACATATGCAAAGACACACAAACACACACAGGTAAGTTTATCATGCAGAAGTTTTAGAGTAAGGGAATTCACTAAACACTTCTGCAAGGCTAAGGATCAAGGAAGAAATCTTAAAATAAATATGCATTCACGTGTGTGTGTGTGTGTGTGTGCGTGTGTGTGTGTGTGTGTGTGTGTGTATGTGTGCGTGTGTGCGTGTGTGTGTGTTTGCATTTGCTTGACTGTGTGGTAGTGTGGCTTACATAAACTGCAGTAAAAAGAAGATTGTTTTATCCATCTGCATTTACCCAGGCTTCACCTCACACTTTCAAGATTTGTGATAATCATCTTAGGCCTAACACGTTAGTGTACAGTAGAAGCTCACTAATCTAAACCCCAAAGGAGGAAAAGAGGTAAATTTCTTGAAGCAAACTTTGCAGATGGCTAACCTGTTCTGAGTACCCAAAAAGGAATTGATCTGTTAAAAACTACAGTGAGTAGACTCATGCATGCAAGTTCAGGAACAGTCAACAGATGATGATTACAGTACATCCAGCTGCTGACCAGTTGGTACACTTTCAAAATACAAATCAGACTTTGCCACAGTTAGGTGTTAAGAATGAGAGTCTCACTCAATTATCTGATCTAATCTTATAATCACACCAGGCATTCTGTAATTAACTTAGAAGATACCTAATAGCTTTCAACCCCTAATCAAATCTGTAGCAAATGTTCCTCAAAGTCATAAAATCATCCCTGCACGTGAAGATAAAAAGTTCCTACTGGAACCAACACTGGACCAAATACTTTCCACCCATCTCTGAGACAATTAACTCATCACTGGCACAATGACCTCCCAAGACAGGAGCGTTAGAGTCTGTCAGACTTACCTGGGAGGTCCTGCCCATTGTAGTTCCATCCAGTGACAGCCAACATGGAGGGCAGAGGAGAGCCAGGTCTACTGTCCCTGTCTCGCTCCCTGTCCCGTTGCCGATCCCACGTTCTCTCCGCCTGTTGGGTAATATGTCTGACTGTGTCCTTGTTCTTCCTGTTCTTCCGCCGCCCTGACCCTGACAGAGGTTGCCAAGGTCCATCTCCAGCTCCTCCACTGGCTCCTCCTCCTTGTTCCCCTTGGCTGTGGATTGCCCCCTTTAGAGTGTCCCTTGGATGAGAAGAGGAGGCAGGGGAGACCTGTTCTTCTTTG
The DNA here is from genome assembly GCA_038048925.1 of Garcialebias charrua. Lineage (NCBI taxonomy): Eukaryota > Metazoa > Chordata > Actinopteri > Cyprinodontiformes > Rivulidae > Garcialebias > Garcialebias charrua. The sequence goes on along the minus strand of JBBPBX010032348.1, from coordinate 24,704 downwards.
ACGTTGATGGGTTTGTAGTCATGTGGCCAGGCAGGCTGGGAGTCATGGCAGGCTTCCTCCTGGCTCTCGTGACTCTTTGGGGGCTCTTGGTCCTCCTTTCCGTAGGTGCTGCCTCCTTCGTGGCAGCTGGCGATGGCGGAGTCTCCAGAGGAGTTGGCTGGGCTAGTTCGACGTGCAAGCCATGGGGATGTGCTGCGACCTGAAATGATGGAGGCCAAGGCTTCAGAGGCTATACCCACTATCCCACCTCCTCCTCCTCCTAAACCAGCTCCTGGAACAGCTCCTGCTCCCACTATACCCACTGCTCCTCCACCCCCACCAACTCCTCCACCTCCTCCCAAACCTGCGGCAACAGCGCCCATTTCAAAGTCGGCCAGCTCGTCGGCCATCTCAGAGCGGATGCTGATGTCCAGCGCAGCCTTGATGAAGCTGTGGCAGGCCTGGACGATGTCCGTCATCTGTAGGTAGCTGGCAGCCGACATGACCTCGATCACGTTCTTACTGGTGAGGGCGAGATGTGCTGAGTACATGAAGTCCAAAATAGCTTTGAAACCGGTTGCTGTAACAATGTCCAGATGAGTGACAGTAGTTTGATGGTGAGGCTCTGCCCCCTTTTTAACCTGTAGAACAAAACAAAAGAGTTTGGATTTTTTGCTCTTTCAGAAATATAAGCAAGCGCATAATCAAACCTCCTGGATATACATTTTCTTTTACAAGCTATGTAATTTACCTGGCAGTAAAGAGTCTTGAAGTAGCGTGAGGAACCCAGAAGAACATTTTTATGGGCCTTGAAGATCTTTCCGTCCACGATGACACAGACGTCACAGAGGATGCCGTGCTGCCTCTGCTCATTGAGCTCTCTGAGGAGCTGACGGTAGTGAGAGGAGATCTCCATGTCCTCCTTCCTGTTGTTCATCTGTGTAGCTGAACTAAAGTCTCTCCTCCACACATCTGCTGGCAAATAAAAATAAATAATATAAAAGACATGCAGGCAGACTGCTAGGGATTTTGGAGTTATCAATTGTGCAAGAATGAACAACTGCAGAAATATAGAACATGTGTACAGTAGTCCTTCGTTTATCACGGGGGGTCCATACCCTGAAGACCCGCGATAAGTGAAAAACCGCGAAGTAGGAATAGTAGTACAAGTAGTAGTTTATTTTCGTATTTATACAGATATATAAAAAATATATATACAGGTATCCCCGACTTACGAGCGAGTTCCGTACCTGCGAGTCGCTCGTAAGACAAAAATTCGTACGTTGGAGCATGAAACACGTGTTCTCGTAAGTCCGGATTTTCGGTCGTAAATCGGAAAATTTAAGCTAGCGCTACTACGAATACTCGTTTTTCATCAAAAACGTTCATATTAGTTCATAAACATGCTCAGAAACGTGTTTCCAAATGGTTAGCTAACACACTTTCATCTAAAAACACAAAAAAGTGCTGTATTTTTTACAAATTTACTGCTGGTTCGCCAGCTCGTAAGTCCGGGACCTCGTATGTAAGAGCGCTCGTAAGTCGGGGACTACCTGTATGTATATACTAAGGCATTTTAAACCCTTCCCACACTCTTGCAATTTTCTAAAACATGTTTCTAAACTCTAAAGCTCTAAAAGAGCACAGAATGTCATGATTTCAGCTCCCTGCCTCCTCTACTCTTCATCACATGAAGCACTCTTGGCCACGCCCACTTCTCCATGCTGCATGGAGACCAGCTGCTTAGCCGCAGTAGGAAGTTTATCCTGCAGTAAAGGCTGCACAGAGGTGCAGCAGGTGCTAAATAGTTTAAACTAATCTATTTTAAATAAAAATTTCATGCCGATTGTGCAGCTCATCCATCAGTCAGCCAACTGTGTGTCATGTCCAATCTTATTTTGAGAAACCGCGATAGAGCGAGCCTGCGATAAACAAACAGTGAAGTATCGATTGACTACTGTAAAACCAAATCCATCCTTTTGTGCATTAAAAAAAGAAACTTTCTCCTTCAGATTCATTCACATTGTCGATGTACTTGTGCATGCTAAATGGATTTATTCTACTGCATGAAGAACAGAAGAAGTAGCTTTAACTAACAAATCTTTAAAGATGAGCCGGGATATGTCAGCAACGACTGTGACATAAAAACAATGACATCAATAGGAACCACACCTCAGCTACTTGAGTTTGATGTCTAAAAAAAGCCCTGGATCAAATGATCAAATGCTCTGTTTATATAATATTTCTGACAGGTTGTGTCACTGTGTGTGAGACAGAGAGTGTGTACTCTCATTAAAAAGGGCAGTTAAAAAAAATGCAACACTTTTATAAATCAGTTCTATTAAAGTAAAAAAAAAAGTTGTCTTTTAGCAGAACCTTATTAATCTGATCAGCCGACGTGGCCCTTTTGTTAAAGTCTTGTTACGACTAGAAGTATCCAAGCGGTTATCTATTTTCAGACTAAAACTTACTCTTGACCCTCCACCTCAGAGTTTATGATCGTACACATTTTAGTTGAAGCTGGAAACACAAAGTCTTGTTTTGTAAAAACTAACCTTAATGGTTCTTTTTGCATTAGTCAGAGAGTTTTATGGTAGGCAAGCATAAATATAGCAAAAAAAACAAACAAAAAAAAAACAGTCTAGTATATCCTTAGGGACTGTAAATAGCACGCTGCCTTTAATGCTATTTCAGCTTCTTGGTCAAACGGTAAAAACGCTCAATATGCATAATCTCATCATCAACATCACTATCAGCACTTGGAGTGAATAAAGAAAGAATCTCAGCTACTACCACATCCAATTTTACTTTTATATCTGTATACATGTATTTGACTGATAAGCTATTTTTAGATTACGGTCAGTTGGCTGTGGCAGCCATTTTTATTTTTTTTCATATGGCTGCCACAGCCATTTGCCATTTATATCTGCTTCATGTCAACGTTTTAAACAAAGCTCTTGTGTAATCATTCATTGCTTGAAGTGTACATTTGGAAGGACTTAACTACTACCCCACCAAATTTCAGCTCAATGTACTTTGTATGTAAAACAGGCTGTTATATGGCCATTATATATTTTTTTTCTGAGTTTGCAAGAGGTTGATTAGCTGTGGAAGCCATCTTAAACTGAGTTTATGCCATAAGCTATTCATTTGTGGATGTACAGTATATCCAGGCCCTATGATGGACTTGTGACCTGTCCAGGGTGTCCCCCGCCTCTTGCACAGTGATAGCTGGACATGGGCACCGGTGACCCCGATGACCCCGTCCACTAGATCCAAAGATTACTTTCTGAATTTAAAAACACTCGCTGGTTAACAAGATATTTTGCTATCAAACAAACGCACGACCGCACACACCACAGCGACATGGGCAGAAACACGTAGACTTTTGGCAGCAGGTGATCAAAAACAAGAAAAGCTTCCAATTTAAATTTTCACAAACTTTCAGGAAATCTTTTTTTATTCTCCATAATGTCGATCATGCTCTGAATTGATCACAGCTGTAGTTTTCTTTGGCTGCAGAGCAAACGTTAAAGTTGTGTTTTTCCCTACACCATACATTGAGCATGAGAGGAAAAAGGTGAAAGATCAGCGATGCAGGAAAAGGCGGCGGACAGAAGAGAGCAGAAGGAGACAAAGAAACATCTCCACGTGAACCCACGCCAGGCAGTGGCAGGAAAACACACACTAGCCCCTGCAAACGCACCGATGGAGGCGGAAGAAGACACACCAACTCAGGCAGTGCATTAGCCGGAGCATTAGCAGCCGCCGCTCCCGTTCTCGTCTCAGTGAGGGGCTAAATTGTGGGGACGCAGAGTGTTACCAAACGCAGCGGTGATTTGCTTTGGGAGCACCACGGCTGTCAGCTCTCGTGGGCCGCTCTGAGAGATGACAGCTCGAGTTGGCCAAGGTGACAGCAGCGTTTGCTCGGGGGCCGGCACACTTCAGGTCATGTTTAGCAAAGCTCTGCTCAACCTGATGGCTTGTAAGATCAGATCAATCCACAGTGTCTTTCACGTCCACTCGGACAAACACACCTTCTGCGAACAGCAGCGGACAAGCCCATCGACGGATTCTGACAGCTTCTTGGCTTTAGGAAGAAAAAAAACTATCAATCTACAACCTTTCACTTTTATTAATGTTTCTTTACGTTATGAAAACAACTTAAAGGAAATTTAAATAAAGTTTAACGTGAATGCAGTATAAAAAGTCTCAGTGTCAAAAAGCAAATGTTTTTATCCTTTGACTTAAAAAAAAAACAGTTTGCAGTCTAACCTTGATTTTTTTTTTTTTTTTTTTTGTAATGCTCTGATTGATGCATTGAGAGTTCACCTTTCACCTTAGGAGACAAACCGAGAGGCTTTAAACCCACGGCGGCTGCGCTCCTCCTCTCAGGGCCACTCGCACATTCAATTGTAAAGCCTGCTGCATGCATCTCAGAGCCATAGAAACACAAAAGGAGTCATTTATTCACACAGACACTTTCTTTTCCTAGTCCTCATTTTTTTCCAGTCAGCATGGATGGATGGTTATAACAGAACGTGCTGGTCGGGAGCCTCCTGACGAGACTTCCATCAGTCGATAACTCATGAGAGGCAGGCAAAGACGGACAGGTTTGCATCCAGACAGTCATTAATAAAGTGTTGCATTTAAAGTCCGTGCAGTTTTTCATTTATTTATTATTTTGACTCTTACAGTTTTTAAAACGTCAGACTCAACAAAAACTGCAAACAGAAAGAGTACATAAAACAAGCAGTCAAATGAATACATTCCTAAGAAAAACTGTACTGTTCTTTTAAAAATCCACAAATCTTCGGGGTTAAAAGTTAAAGTAACCATCATTGAAATATTTTTTTTTATTTCCACATTGAAGTAATTAAAGTGAAATGAGTTTCATTCGAAGCACTCAGAGCGTCAACATGTTTATTCTAATGAATGAATGCTGCAGTCCAGACTGCAGCTTCTGTAATAGGAATTTTCTGCTCTTTTTCTTCTTCTTATGAACAAAATAAAGTTAAATCTTTTGAGTTTGGGAATGTTAGTTAGAGAAAAAAAAATTTTAAGTCCAAATCAATGCAATAACTAGCATTTTGCTAGAAAAAAGACGAATATGGCTACCGGTATTTCATACAGCAATTACGAGAAAGTTGCTTTAAAAAATAATAAATTAAGCTTAGAAAGGATGTGTTTCACAAGGCAGCTTGCAGTTTCAGCGTTCCAACAATATCCAACAATAATAAGTAAGTTTCATTAAAATACGTTCACTCGTTCTTGAGATTTTAGATTTTAAAAGGCTGAAGAACAAACACATGTTGTTACGTGATTGCCACACCTTTGCTGGTGGCAGGTGATAAAAGTTTTACTGTAACGGAGTGAAAATGAAAAATCTGATATTTATGTAGTGTTTATTTAAAACTATCATGGGACAGTTTTGCCTATGATATAAATTCCTATATGTGTGTAAATGTGCATTAAAGTAAACTTTTATTATTTTTAACTTGGACCAGGCTCTTTCTTTTGCCATTATCTGATCATTAGCTCGAAACTAAAAGCAGCCATCTGCAATCAGCAGGAGTCCAAGTGACTATAGGTTACATCCAAATTAGCACAGCTTGATTCTGCTGTTTTTCTAATTTGTTTGTTTAGTTTATTGAGTTTAGTTTTTTGTTTAGAGTCCTGTAGGATAAAGACTGTTTTCTAGCCTCATTAAGAAAAATTTACGTTCAATTCTGAGTTTTCTGTGTTACAGAAGTACAAATTTCAAAAGATGCAAAATACTTATCCGGTATGCAACATGTAGACATTTTCTTTATGTGACTGGTAACTTTTTATCAGGTATATATAAAGTACTTGCTCAGTTAGTAAAGAGCATATACAGTATTCTGTAAGTTCCCTTTAAGTACCAGGTACCTTAAATGGTCAGTACTAAGTGTAAGTACCAGCTATGTTCCCTGTAAGTCCCAGGTTCAATCGTTGCAAGTACTGTACCAGGTACAGTACTTGTACTTAAAAAACAGGTATGTGCCATGTTGTGTACCAGGTGCATGTGCAGTTAGTACCAGGTATGTATCTTGGAAGTATCAAGTACCTGCCTAGTAAATAGCAGTTTCCTACTCAGTAAGTACCAGGAATTAACTGGGTCTGTAACACATGTTACATTTGAGTACCAGGTACCTAAATACCAGATATAAGCCTGGTTAATACTAGGTGTGCATCTAGTAAGTATAAGTACATATGTATTATGTATTGCTACTGTTGTTTCTACTTTTAACTGTGTATGTAGAACTGATAATGAGTTGAGGGTCAAATATAGTTTGTATTTATCAGCTCCAGACTCAGTTTGTTGTGATAGAAATGTCACATCTACTGACATGATATGTTTTACTACCATGAGGACTGCAAGAACCCTAAAATAAGTTTTTTATCCAGTTTGTATAGAAGATATTTCTCTGACACCAACTGTCCCATGGATTAAACAAAACCAAGAGCATATCCATTAACCAGTCTGCAGTATAGTTAGAAGCTCTAAAATTCTTAGAAAATCCCAATTTTAAGAAATTGGTAATCCCAACAGAGAGCACAATGTTACATTTTAGCTCTTCCTGTTGTAACAAAGAGCATGATGGGAACATGTATGAACAGAAACTTCTGTCCTCTTGTTTCAGTGAGTAAACCCACATTGAAATAGCCTTCATGTGCATACTTTAGTTTTTAATAGGGTGGGACTTGACTCACGTTCAAACAGTTGATTTTCTGCAACAAAACACCTCTCGTAACATTTTAAAACTGGTCTCCTCTGAATAATTCAACATGCTGTTTATTCTCTCCAGTGTTACAGACACGTCTGTAAAACAGAGTCTATCAGTAAAGTCAAGCACTTTAACCTCCATCCGGACAAACTTTACTCACAGCTATAGATCGTTTCACTTTTGCAGCTGGATATTGTTTGCTTTTCTGTTCGTTAGCAAAATATCTTGTGAACAAGGGGAACGGCGTTAATGAAACAATCACAAAGTAATCATTTGATGTACTTTTCTTACGGTTTAACTTGTGCAGTTAACCCAATTCAAGATTGATGCCACACTGTAAATGGTTGTAACTCTGAGTAATTTGCACATATTGAACACAGATTTGGTGTTATCATATTGGCTACTTTGATTTCTAACAAACCATGTGAGTTTTTTTGTAACTGTGGGGGTGATTTCCTTCTAGAAAATTAGTTTAATTTAAAAATGGATTTAAAAACAGCATTTAACAGGACTTTTGAATTTTTCAAGCCACACCTACTCTCCTGCATAGGATCATGATTGCTTTTTTTTTAAATACAGTAACTAATCACAACTAAATCTTAATTATCATCATATACACACTCTCATAGAAATTGTTAACCTTGTCATGAAGTTGTAGGATTCTTCTGCACAATGCAGCTATACATTTGGGTGAGTGAATGTTAAATGGTGCCTCAAACTTAACAAAAGCAATGATCAGTGGAGGGTAAAACAACAGCAGGGACTGAGGGAGAAAGCATAAGGGATCCAATCAGATTCATTGCTTCAGCAGACTCACATACACTGAATTAGTAGTCAGGTTGAGGAGACGAGCTTTAATGGAGTGCGCTTTGACCTCTAAACTCTTTGCGTCCTTAATTGGCTTGTTTCATTTTGACATATCCGATTCCCTCCAGTGAGAAGCCCCCTTTTAGCAGAGGAACAATGCTGCCCCCTTACATGATGCATCCATCTACCGTATTTTCCAGAGTATAAGTTGCACCTTTTTGCACAAATTTGCAAGTCCTGCGACTTATACACAAAAGTGAATAATATAATTTTCACCCCCATATTTATAACCCAATTTTTGACTGACATCTGATGCTTTCATTAATTCTGACATGGAAAATATTGAACACTACCATTTGCAGCCTCTAGAGGCACTAGAGGCTCTCTAGGCTTTTGACAACTACCGGTAGGCGTATCTGTTGATTCCAGACCCATGTCTGACCTAGTCATGTTTTGTCAAAGTGCATTTATTAAGGAAAAGTTAAACTGAAACACACCTTTGCTAAAGTCGAGCAAACAAATAATTGTTTTAAAATGCTAATCTTAAATTCTTGTTAAAGTCCTCCCGCACATGCTCCCGCAACCGCCATTTGGCAGCCAACAGATTTTTGTTACACCGGTCCACGTTTCCGGGTGGTCAGCGGTGATGATTAACAAACGCTATGTTAATCTATAGGGGCATCACACTCTTAAGCCTCCCTGGTAAGGTCTATTCAGGGGTTCTGGAGAGGAGGGTCCGTCGGATAGTCGAACCTCGGATTCAGGAGGAGCAATGTGGTTTTCGTGCTGGTCGTGGAACACTGGACCAGCTCTACACCCTCAGCAGGGTCCTGGAGGGTGCGTGGGAGTTTGCCCAACCAGTTTACATGTGCTTTGTGGACTTGGAAAAGGCATTCGACCGCGTCCCTCGGGGGGTTCTGTGGGGGGTACTCCGGGAGTATGGGGTACCAGGCCCATTGATATGGGCTGTTAGGTCCCTGTACGACCGGTGTCAGAGCTTGGTCCGCATTGCCGGCAGTAAGTCAGGCTCGTTTCCAGTGAGAGTTGGACTCCGCCAAGGTTGCCCTTTGTCACCGATTCTGTTCATAACTTTTATGGACAGAATTTCTAGGCGCAGCCAAGGTGTTGAGAGGATCCGTTTTGGTGGCCTTAGAATCGCTTCTCTGTTTTTTGCAGATGATGTGGTCCTATTGGCTTCATCAGGTCGTGATCTACAGCTTTCGCTGGAGCGGTTTGCAGCCGAGTGTGATGCGGCCGGGATGAGGATCAGTTCCTCCAAATCCGAGGCCATGGTCTTGAGCCGGAAAAGGGTAGCATGCCCTCTCCGGGTCGGGGAGGAGGTCCTGCCCCAAGTGGAGGAGTTTAAGTATCTCGGGGTCTTGTTCACGAATGAGGGAAAACTGGAGCGTGAGATCGATAGGCGGATAGGTGCAGCATCCGCAGTGAAGCGGGCGCTGTACCGGTCTGTCGTGGTGAAGAGAGAGCTGAGTCGAAAGGCAAAGCTCTCAATTTACCGATCGATCTACGTTCCCACCCTCATCTATGGTCATGAGCTTTGGGTTGTGACCGAAAGAACGAGATCTCGGATACAAGCGGCTGAAATGAGTTTTCTCCGCAGGGTGTCTGGACTCTCCCTTAGAGATAGGGTGAGAAGCTCAGTCATCCGGGAGGGACTCGGAGTAGAGCCGCTGCTTCTCCACATCGAGAGGAGCCAGTTGAGGTGGCTCGGGCATCTGGTTAGGATGCCTCCTGGACGCCTCCCTGGTGAGGTGTTCCGGGCATGTCCCACCGGGAGGAGACCCAGAGGAAGACCCAGGACACGCTGGAGGGACTATGTTTCTCGGCTGGCCTGGGAACGCCTTGGGATTCCCCCAGAGGAGCTGCTTCAAGTGGCTGGGGAGAGGGAAGTCTGGGCCTCCCTACTTAGGTTGCTACCCCCGCGACCCGACCCCGGATAAGCGGACGAAAATGGATGGATGGATGCATCAGCGGTGATGCATAATAGATGCGACTTATACGGCAAAGCGACGTATTTGTGTTTTTTCCACTTTATTTGACATATTTGAACTATTGCGACTTATATATCAGTGTGACTTTTACGGTGGAAAGTATGGTATTTGTATTTTTAAGACTCAAGCGAATAAACATGTTTTTCCCCACTTTATTAGACACTTTTGGACTAATGTGACTGAGACCAGCTGGACTGGGAAGTTCAGTCCTCACCTCCTTCTGCAGATGTGCAGTGGAGAGCATCCTGTGCTACAGCACCAACATGTGGCATGGAGGCTGCACAGCTGCAGAAGAAAAGCTCTGCAGAGAGTGGTGAAGGCTGCACAGAAGTCTGTTGGAGTCAGTCTCCCCACCATCACAGACATCTACACCTCCAGATGCAGGAAGAGAACCACCTGCATCATGAAGGACCCCACTCACCCAGCACACACACTTTTTGCCCCGCTCCCCTCAGGCAGAAGGTTGAGGAGCATCAAGTGTAGAACCACTAGACTGAGGAACAGCTTCTACCCTGAGGCTGTTAGACTCATGAATATCTAACCAGGAAAATTACTGTGAGAAAAAACTGTGAAAAAAAAATCACTGTAATGCCACTTGGTTGTTGATATGTGCTTCTGACTATCCATGATGCTGATCTCATGCTGCTGATTATTTAATAATAATAATAATAATGAATTCAATTTATAATGCACTTTTCATTAATAAAAATCTCAAAGTGCTACAAAGTGTAACAAAGCAAAGATCAAAATAAAACAAGTGATAAAATCAAATAAAATCAATAATAATATCGACTAAGATCAAAGATAAAATCATGTGGATGCAGATTAGGCTTGCTTAAAAAATAAATAAAATAAAACAAGTGATAAAATCAAGTAAAATCAATAATGATATCAGCTAAGATCAAAGATAAAATCATGTGGAGGCAGAATAGGCTTGCTTAAAAAGAAAAGTCTTTATGCTGCTTTTAAAGTCAACCAGTGACTGTGGAGCTCTCAGGTCGTCAGGGAGGGAGTTCCACAGGCGGGGGGCAGCCACACAGAATGCTCGGTCTCCCATGGTCCTCAATTTGGTCCGAGGAATATGAAGGAAATTACTGTTCTGTGATCGTAGAGACCGGGTGGATGAATATGGTGCAAGAATGTCCTTTAGATAGTCAGGTGAAGTGCCGTGCAAGCATTGATGGGTAATGAGAGCAGTTTTGTACTGAATTCTGTAGGTGACAGGAAGCCAATGGAGGTTATGGAGAATGGGTGTAATCAGTGGCGCAAATGGCCACTATGCCGTGGATGCACCGCATGGGGGCGCTGCACTTAAGGGGGCGTCAAAACCGTCTCTAGAAAAAATGTTTTTCTAGCAGACATTTTCTTTAACTGCATGAAATGATCAATAACAGGGGAACAGCACTGATTAGGCGCCTCCCTGCTCCCTCACCTCCCTCCTCCTATCTCTTTGCTCTCCCTTCACACACAGGTGGCTGTGAACACGCGCCCCCTAAGAGAACGCACTCAGGCGCGTTATTTATTTATTTATTTTTTCACTCGTGCACTTGACTTTGGAGCGGCAGAATAAAATACTATCCAGGGCGCAAAACAGAAAAAGGGAGAAGGAAGTTGTTGGCAGGATGGAAAAAAAGCCTTTCAATGTGGTTAAACGATAGTAGGTAAGTACAGTCAGTGTATTAGCAGGACAGGAGAGTTGTAAATATTCAGGTTAGCTAAAGCTAGCCTAATAGGAATCATCCCATATTTGGCTGTTAAATAAATGTTGCCTCTCCTATAGACGTGATTTGTTTAATATTTTTATGAATATTTGATACATGCCACACACACATATCCACACACAAGTGTAAGAATGACCTAAATAAAACTCAGGAAACATTAACACAGGAAAGCTAAACTGTTGTGGTGGCAGTTCCCAGCTATGTTCCAATGCAGTGCTGCAATTTATTCACTCATATGTACATTTATTATTATTGATTCTTTAATTAAAGATGAGTTGTACAAGTTTATGTGTGTATCAGACAAATTAGTCCTCAGTGTCACTATAGCCCTGAGACTCAAAAAGGTTGGTGACCCATGTTACCAACCTTTTTGGCAGAGGGACACTTGAGTTTAAATGTCTTATTTAATATCACTACAGTGGTGTGTGTTGTGATGTATCTGGTAAGTCAGATCAGATGAAATGTCCAGTCAGTAACTGTTATCCAACAAGGAGATCATTTAAATTAAAGTTTCATTTCTATTGTGGTTTGACTGCTGTATTTTTAAACCTACTTAACACAAAATTAATGTCATTCAGCTGTGAGGATGGAGAGAAAGAAGAGAAGATGACAGAAGAATCAGGATAAAAACAAACATTAATTTTTAAACATTATTTTTAAAACTGTATTAAGATCTGTAATTTTTACAACTAATATATACCGGTAATGCTTTTTTGACCATATGACTTAGTGCAGAATACCACAGACAAAGGGTGAAGGAGACAGACACGAGGTCAGTGATAGAGGAGACAAGTGATGACATCAGGTAGGAATAATTACATTAGGGAGGCAACAAAAACCTATACTGTATACCATGATGGTTTGAATTTCTGATGACCATCTTTCATTGTCTTCTTTCACGGAAAGTAACAGTTTAAATGTCATAAATGTTAAAACACTGACATGGACTCCAGGCTGTTAAGATTTCATATTTTCGCTACATAAAATATTGAGCACTGATTACCACTATTGTTATATATTTTTACTTTATTAAACTTCTTATTTGTTTATGATTGGAATGATCACCTGATATAATATGTAACATAAAAAAAATCTGTAATATTGCTACTGTATTTTCTAAGTGCATGACTAAGGGAGGAAAGCTGTATGAGGCGGCAGGTAAAAAAAAAGGGGGGGGGGCGCCGTTGATGTTTTCGCATCCACCTCAAAAATATGTAGTTGCGCCCCTGGGTGTAATATGTTCAAATTTACGAACTCTCAACAGAATCCTTGCTGCACTGTTTTCACTGTATTTCACGTTGCTGTGTTCATTAGTCCTCATCTGCTCACACAGACTCATGTTCATGCTGCTGTTGTTTTGGCACATTGTTTTTGTACCATTAGTGCTTAGTGTATTCTTAGTTTGGTAAATGTAGTATATTCTTAGTTCATGACTCAGATCGTACAAATATTTTTCTTTACAATTTGTGTTTTTGATGGAAGTAACTGGGACCCTATGTACATAGTTTCGTTCCACCTCATGTACCAAATGACAGTAAAAATCCTTTAATCCTTATATGCCGGTGCGACTTGTACGGCGGAAAGTACGGTATTTGTATTTTTAAGACTTGCTCCGTTTTAGACCATCAAGCAGGAGCAAAGCTCATTCTCTTCACGGTGCGAATGCAGCCTTGATTTAAAGCAAGCTTTTTCGCCCCCTGAAATATACACGTGACAAGATGGAAAAGGTAAAATGAACTTGTCAAACAATCAACTACAGAGCGAGTGAGAGAGAGAGAGGCAGAAACATTTGTGTCTAAAGCATTAACAGTCTCACCAAGGCTACAGAAACTAAAGCCTGCTTTCAGTGTGTCACTGCACAAAAAAGCTTTTCATCCTTCTATGAAATCTTAGTGCTTGAAAAAAATAAAAGTACGGAAGAAGTCATCAGGAGGCAAGCTGACAGTCTGCGAGTGCTTATTCACAGATCCAGATGATTGTTTCAGTAAAGCATGCCACTAGAGCTCCAAAACCCTGTCACCCCTCTTAGACCAAATCACAAGCGACTGTCCTCCTTAACCGCTCCTTTCAGCCCCCACTCCTCACACTCACCACAACTGAACACACACACAAGATGTGAGTAAAAAACACCCACATCCACACACCGAACAGAGCCATCACAGCATGATGTTTGTCCTGGTCTCGTCACGGCAAAGTCACTTTAGGCCTGAGCCAGACGCCTAAAGAGACGAGACGTGTGATGGAGTCAGGGAGAACGAGGGCTCCTTCATCCTTCTTGTGTTTCTCCTAATGCAGCCTGTCCCTCCGAGCCACTTCTCCACCTCCTTGACCGCACGGGACCGAGGGGAGACGAAGAGCAAGGTCCTCCTGGATCAAATCCACAGCAGGACTTTGTTTAATCGAGCTTTCAGGCTAATCTGGCCCTTATATTCTCAAATCACATCGGATGTGAAGATTACAGATATTAAAGCAGCTTCGTTCCGGATAATGTGGCAAAAACAGCTATAAAAACTTTTTAAAATCCTCTGTGTTTTAAAAACCCTGTCAGTGTGCACACAGTTTAAAAATGGTCAGTTTCATACATTTGTTCTAAAGAGCAGCATTTTTTTTGCACACGTTAACGGTTATTGTAAATTTCACATGCTCAGATGATCATCTGTCCACATTTCATTTGAAGTTTTTCTGCACAACTGAAGTATGGGGAGTGGTGGCGCAGAGGTTAGAGAAGGTGGATCTGTGATCAGAAGCTCACTGGTTCGACTCCCCAGACCGACAACATCAAAAATGTGGGTGGAGAAAGGTGAAACACCCATACCCACCTCCACCCTCACTTGCCCCACTCTGTGCCCTTGAGCAAGGCCCTTAACCCCCACCATCTGCTTCCAAAACAGGTCTTTCTTGAAAATGAGTGACATTGTGATTCAATGAAACTACCTGTTTAAATAAAAATCAATATTTATCACCTGTCTTTCATGGAGGTGAGGATGTCTGTTTGTTGGCAAAATATCTCATGGAACTGAGCAGATGTTTATGAAACTTTCAGATAAGTAGGGTGTACATCTACAACTCATTAATGTTTCAAGATGGCTGCCACAGGTAATAATTAGCCTTTGCTAACACAAAAATGGCTACCGTACTTTGACAGGGACTGAATTAAGTTTAGGTGGGGAAGTACTCTTGACTTTTCTCCAGATCACACAAAGCCTTCGTTAAAATTTTAGCATGCAAGAGATGGCAGGTGATACGCATTTTTTCCAGGAATGCTAGTCTCACAGTTTGTGTGTGTTTCATTAAGTAGCAGTTAAATTAATTTTGAAATGTTAAATTTTTCAGTTGATCTGAACCCATTAGCGTTGAGAGACTAATTATAATTTTGCCACACTTTGCTATTCAGTCCACATTCACAGTGTGGCCTTGATAAATATATCAATATTTTAGCAAATGAATTTGGCCATTGAGTTGAAAATTTCAACAACAAAAAAAAAATTTTCAATGCATAAAAATATTAATAACATTTGAAATCATGCAAACAGGACCTGTTTTTCATGTTGCGTTCTAAAAGCATACTTCTAAAAAATAATATCTACCGGTAAATGTAAAAACATCACAAACGCTACTTGGTACCAGGAGGCTAGCAACTCAAGATTGTCTCAGTCATCCATGAAAAACTTTTATATTTGACCAAAATAAGGACACAGACACCAAAATTATATTTAAAAAAAATTATTGATGCATTGAAAATTTGTTTCAATGATGCTCGTGGATCAAAAGTGAGTTAAAACAAACACAGCAGGTTTGTGCCAAGTCATAACAGAAGTCATCGCAGGGCACTGAACAGAAACATCTATACATAAAAATAATAACACTATAAAGCAGAAAGACCACATTTTAATGGTATAAACTTGACCAAACAATACGAAAAGCTGAAACAAATAAAATTATAAAACTCCAAAGCATGAGTGAAAATAATTTTCTAATTAAAATGGATAAAAAAGATAAAACTTTCCTAAAGTTCAAAGCTTTAATACATGTCATTTTTACCTTGGCTTTTGATTTACTGTATTTTTCATTGTATAAGTGGCTGTTTTTTTTTTTTTTT
>JBBPBX010032347.1:22251-33943 GCA_038048925.1 Garcialebias charrua | reverse complement strand
TCTGCAGTGGCGGCTCTTAAATGGGGGGTTCCGCAGGGGTCCATCCTGGGTCCTCTCTTGTTCTCCTTATACCTGCTGCCACTCGGTGCTATTTTCCGGAAACACAATATACCTTTCCACTTCTACGCTGATGACTGTCAAATCTACTTCCCCCTAAGACAAAATGGTACAGGCTCTATTCAACCTCTGCTCGACTGCCTGGCTGACATCAGGGACTGGATGGCTTTAAATTTCTTAAGCTTCAATGATAAGAAGTCTGAAGCCATATTGTTCCTTCCCAATGACACAACCTCAAACCACTGCATTGACCTGTCTGCTCTACCCCTATCCGAAAAACAAAAAGTCAAAAATCTGGGAGTGATAATGGATCCTTCCATGAAACTCAACAGTCATGTAAACATGATCGTCAAATCCTGTTTTTTCCAGCTGAGACGTCTGTCTAAGCTGAAGCCCATATTATCCAAAAAGCACCTGGAGACAGTGATTCACGCATTCATTACATCTAGGCTTGATTACTGCAATTCACTTCTGTTTGGCGTCAGTCAAGCCACCATTGCACGATTACAACTGGTTCAGAACGCAGCTGCCCGATTTTTAACCAGCACACGCAAAAGAGAGCACATTACACCAGTCTTGGCCTCCCTTCACTGGCTACCGGTTCATCTTCGAATCCAATTCAAAATTCTCATGTATGTCTACAAATCGCTGAACAGTCTCGCCCCCGCCTATCTCTCGGATCTGATACACCCATATGTCCCTCCACGTGCTTTGAGGTCAGAGGATCAGGTACTCTTAATAGTTCCAGAAACTCGCCTTAAGCGCAGGGGTGACAGGGCGTTCTCTGTAGCAGGCCCAAGACTCTGGAACGAGTTACCGCTGCTCATCAAACAGGCCCCCTCCCTCTCAGTTTTCAAATCCCGGTTAAAAACTCACTACTACTCCATCGCTTTCAATGCCAGCTGATTTGTATTGGATCGTTTGATTTATGATCTGCAATGTTTTTATGTTTTTCGTGTTGTACTTCATTGTCTGTGTTGCCTGTTGCGTGTTTGTTTGTCCAGCACTTTGGTGTGGACTTGTTCCTGTTTAAAGTGCTTTATAAATAAAATGGTATGGTATGGTATGGTATATTAGTCAGACAGTGCTTTGAGTGGTGGTGGATACTCCACACCAGTAGGTGGCGGTAATGCACCTTTCAGTTTTTTGCCAACCGCCAAAAAAGAAACCACATAGAAGAAGAAGAAGAGTGGTGGTGGAGACTTGATACAACAGGGTTTGGCTTGTTGATCAAGTGTATGGACTTGCTCGAAACAAGGGTAGAAGCTGGACACAAGATTTGGCTTGTGACTCTAGTAAAAAGCTGGTGTGGAAAGACACCAGATATCAGCTGAAGTTCTGATGAACAGGCTGAAGATACACTGAAGGTAACTAACCGAGTGTTGATTGACAGCTGTAAAGCTGTGTGTGTTGTGCTGACTCAGAGAGACCTCCACCCTCTCTGCTTGTTGGTAGGTTTGCTCCGGGGGGAGTAGCTGAGCTGTTTGGAGCTCTGAAGTGACTCTGACTGTTAAAGTAGAGTTCTGTGTAGTTTAAAACACCTTAAGTGCTGACTGAAACTTTGGCTTTTGACTTTGAAGGTGTGTACCTGTATTTGTGCTTATGAGGCTTAATTATGTTACGTCCATCAGGCTCATTTGGTGGGGTAACATTAAAGGAGACCACACAAGGATTTTGTGATTAAATAAAAAAGGTATTTATTAAATTATTTTAGAGCTAAGAAAACTAGAAAAATGAATATCTGCTAGATAAATGAATAAATGAATGCCTAAAATGAGAAACCCAAAATGATTACTGTAGACAAAACTCACCAACACCAACCATAAGGTACAAACCAAACCAAAATGGTGTTCTGAGGAGGAGGAAGGGGAAAAGCCTCCCTTGCTGCTGCATGCATGGCAGCTTAAATAATAGGAGTGCACCAATCAGGGCAACACAAAACACCTGCAGAAGGCCTGTCTCCAGAACCATACCAGGAAAAAGAGGCAAAAACCACTGCAGCCGTAACAATTAGGTCAATTGTTGAAGACACTGAGGGCAGTGTCTTTACAGCTGTTCAGGAGGAGGACAACTGGGATCAACAGTGAGGTGACTGTTGTGTTTTTTCTCTTTCTCATTTTGTTGTACTTTTAACTGTGTGGGTGTAGGTAGTCCAGTTCTCGTGTTTTGTTTGTTTAGGGGACTTTTGGTAAGGTAGATCGTTGCCTCGGGAGACACGACAATCCTGTACAGGACTGGGTCTGCCTGGGTGGCGTTTTATTATTTTTGGCCACACTCACCAGTCCAACATTTGTTTGTACTTTTTCTTAATTTTCTTTTCCTTTGGACGCTGAGCCAGAAGAAGTCGCTCCGGGCCTGGTGGGAGAAGCCAGGGAGGACCCCGCCTGCTTGGAAGTGCTTATTTTTAGTTAAATAAAATTTTGTTAAACTTTTTCTGTGTCCAATGTCCCATTGAATGTGTTTTGGCTGTTTCCAGTTGTAACACCGACCAGTAGCACTCACCCCGATAGTCGCTAAATACTTCCCAAGACTGGTCATGACTCATATCAAAGCTACCATCGACATCAGCGAGGACCCTCACCAGTATGCATACCACAAGAATCGAACAACAGAGGATGCCATCTCCTCTGTGGTCCACACTGCTCTCATCCACCTGGAGCAGAAGGACTCCTACATCGTGTGCACTTTGTGGACTTCACATCCACCTTCAACACCATGATCTCCCAAACCCTGATGGACAAACTTCTCTAGGACTAAACCCCTCGAAGTGCTTAGCATATTTTTAGGTAATGTTTTTTTAGTTTATATCTTAGATCTTATTAGTGTTTTTCTTTTACATTTTATTGTTGGATGTAACTGAGACCATAAGGAAGTCTTTGGGCTGTACTTTGTCTGGTCCCTCACCTAGGACCTGTCTGCCTTGGGTGACCCTACTATGGGCATGAAGCCCCTGACAGCATAGCTCCTAGGAGACTTGGGACACTCAAACCCCTCCACCACAATAAGGTGGCAGCCTAGGGAGGACCAGACAAAGTGCAACCCAAAGACCCCTTATGATGAATACAATAAATGGAGTCAATGTTCCCTCGCTCGGACGTGGGTCACCGGGGCCCCACTCTGGTGCCGGGCTCGGAGGTGGGGCATGCTGGCGAATGCCTGGTGGCTAGGCTTTTACCCATGGAGCCTGTCCAGGCACAGCCTGAAGAGGAGACGTGGGTCCCCCTTCCCATGGGCTCACCACCTGTGGGAGGGGCCAAAGGAGTCGGTGCAATGTGGGATAGGTGGTGGCTGAGGGTGGAGACCCTGGCTGTCTGATCCTTGGCTACAGAAGCTGGCTATTGGTACGTGGAATGTCACCTCTCCGGTGGGGAAGGAGCCTGAGCTGGTGTGTGAGGTTGAGAGGTTCCGGCTAGAAATAGTCTGACTCACCTCAACGCATGGCTCTGGCTCTGGAACCAGTTTCCTTGAGAAGGGTTGGACACATCCACTCTGGAGTTGCCCCTGGTGAGAGGCACCGAGCAGGAGTGGACATGTTGGACACTCTTCCACTCTGGAGTTGCCCCTGGTGAGAGGCACCGAGCAGGAGTGGGCATACTTGTTGCCCCCCATCTTGGTCCTGTACATTGGGGTTAACCCCGGTGAACGAGATGGTAGCCTCCCTTTTCCTACATGTAGGGTGACGGGTCCTGACTGCTGTTGGTGCCTATGCGCCAAACGGCAGCTCAGATTACCCACCCTTTTTGGAGACCTTGGAGGGGGTATTGGAGAGTGCGCTTCTTGGGGACTCCCTTGTTCTACTGGGGGACTTCAATGCTCACGTGGGCAATGACAGTGAGACCTGGAGGGGTGTGGTTGGGAGGAACGGCCCCCCTGATCTGAACCCGAGTGGTGTTCTGTTATTGGACTTCTGTGCTCGTCATGGATTGTCCATAACAAACACCATGTTCAAGCATAAGGGTGTCCATATGTGCTCTTGGCACCAGGACACCCTAGGTCGCAGTTCGATGATCGACTTTGTTGTCATCTCATCTGATCTGCGGCCGCATGTCTTGGACACTCGGGTGAAGAGAGGGGCGGAGCTGTCAACTGACCACTACCTGGTGGTGAGTTAGCTCCGATGGTGGGGGAGGATGCCGGTCGGACCTGACAGACCCAAACGTATTGTGAGGTTCTGCTGGGAACATCTGGCAGAGTCTCCCATAAGATGGGGCTTTAACTCCCACCTCCGTGAGAGCTTTGAACACATTCCGCGGGAGGCGGGGGACATTGTTCCGTGCCTCTATTGTCGAGGTAGCTTATCGGAGCTGTGGCCACAAGGTTGTTGGTGCCTATTGTGACAGCAACCCTTGAATCCGGTGGTGGACACCGGCGGTGAGGGATGCTGTCAGGCTGAAGAAGGAGTCCTATTGGGCCTTTTTGGCCTGTGGGACCCCAAAAGCAACTGATGGGTACCGGCAGTCCAAACGGCATGCAGCTCGGGTGGTTGCTGAGGCAAAAAACTTGGGCATGGGAGAAGTTTGGAGAGGCCATGGAGAATGACTTCCGTATGGCTTCAAGGCGATTCTGGTCCACCATCCGACATCTCGGGGGAGGAGCGGTACGCCACCAACACTATTTATAGTGGGGGTGGCGTGCTGTTGACCTCAACCCGGGATGTTGTGAGTAGGTGGGCAGAATACTTCGAAGTCCTCCTCAATCCCACTGGCACGTCTTCCACTGAGGAAGTGGAACCTGGGGACTTTGGGTTGGGCTCTCCAATTTCTGGTGCTGAGGTCACTGAGGTGGTTAAAAAGCTCCTCAGTGGCAGGGCCCCAAGGGTGGATGAGATTCGCCCAGAGTTCCTTAGGGCTCTGGATGTTGTGGGGTTGTGTTGGCTTACGCGACTCTGCAATATTGCGTGGACATCGCTGGCAGTTCCCTTGGATTGGCAAACTGGGGTGGTGGTTCCCCTATTCAACAAAGGAGGCCGTAGAGTGTGTTCCAACTATAGGGGGAGCACACTCTTAAAGGACAACACCCACCATGACAGTAACAATTCACCATATTGGAGAATTACTGTAGTATTTTATGAATTTTATTTTCATTTTTGCATTTGGGCCAGGCGAGGGTTAAAAAAAAAAAAAAAACCACTCCCGAATGAATCCGGAAACCTGGCCGAAGAGTCCCGAAGGGTCATGCCTTTTGTTACATTGATCTCCACCCAGAAAGCAAGGCAGAAGGTAGGAGTGAGTTTCCATGGAGGTTTATGAGAGTGAGAGTAAAACTGCATATTTCCTGGTGCATTTTTGTGTACAACTGGACCAGTGGTCTGCTTTTATTTTTTATTTATTTTATAGACCTTTTTAATAAGATATAACACCGCTGCGACTGTTGCTGGCTGCTCTCCTCTCCTCTGCCCAGAGAGGAGCGAGCCGCGCGGCTTCTCCCTGGCTCCCCGTTCCGCTGCGTCAGCTTTGAAGTTCGTGCCGGGGCTCGGTTCTGTCCCAGCCTTGTTGCTGGAGCACGGGGAAGCACGGGAGAGCACGGGAGAGCACGGGGAAGCCCGCGCGCTCAGAGCTCCGCGCTGCGGCTGCCTTTCTACTCCCGACCTGTCTGGTCAGGGGAGAGAATAAAAAGGCGATGCGGAAATGAATGAATTTGTCGCGATCAAGCGAATTAAACTAGTATGTCTACGTGGATGCTGCTCAGAATATGACAGACATCAGTGAGCAACCGCTTCTCTTTTTTTTTTCCTCTCTTAGAGCAGCGGTCATGGAAGTTGATGAAGGCTTATTAAAACTCCGCCTGTAACTCCAAGGCGGAATCTTTAGTGATGTGAATGCCCATATTTGGAGAGGGGCAGATCTTCCCGGAGCTTCTGCTAAAATCTGCTATAAATCATGAAATAACACATTTTGCATTATTTCTCTACAATATAAATAAACGCTCCTGTATTATTTTTAAATAAACTAATAAATATTAATGGCGATGCAATTTGAAAACATGGTGGGTCATGGACTTTAAGCTTCCCTGGTAAGGTATATTCAGGGGTTCTGGAGAGGAGGGTCCATCGGATAGTCGAACCTCAGATCCAGGAGGAGCACTGTGGTTTTCGTCCTGGTCGTGGAACACTGGACCAGCTCTACACCCTCAGCAGGGTCCTAGAGGGTGCGTGGGAGTTTGCCCAACCAGTTTACCTGTGCTTTGTGGACTTGGAGAAGGCATTTGACCGTGGCCGGCCCTGTGGGGGGTACTCCGGGAGTATGAGGTACCAGAACCTTTGATATGGGCTGTTAGGTCCCTGTACGACTAGTGTCAGAGCTTGGTCCGCATTACCGGCAGTAAGTCAGGCTTGTTTCCAATGAGAGTTGGGCTCCGCAAAGGTTGCCCTTTATCACAGATTCTGTTCATAACTTTTATGGACAGAATTTCTAGGCGTAGCCAAGGTGTTGAGGGGATCCGTTTTGGTGGCCTTAGGATTGCTTCTCTGTTTTTTGCAGATGATATGGTCCTATTGTCTTCATCAAGTTGTGATCTACAGCTTTCACTGGAGCTGTTTGCAGCAGAGTGTGACATGGCCAAGATGAGGATCAGTTCCTCCAAATCCGAGGCTATGGTCTTGAGCCGGAAAAAGGTAGAGTGCCCTCTCCGGGTCGGGGAGGAGGTCCTGCCCCAAGTGGAGGAGTTTAAGTATCTCGGGGTCTTGTTCACGAATGAGGGAAAACTGGAGCGTGAGATCGATAGGCGGATAGGTGCAGCGTCCGCAGTGAAGCGGGCGCTGTACCGGTCTGTCGTGGTGAAGAGAGAGCTGAGTCAAAAGGCAAAGCTCTCAATTTACCGATCGATCTACGTTCCCACCCTCATCTATGGTCATGAGCTTTGGGTTATGACCGAAAGAACGAGATCTCGGATACAAGCGGCTGAAATGAGTTTTCTCCGCAGGGTGTCTGGACTCTCCCTTAGAGATAGGGTGAGAAGCTCAGTCATCCGGGAGGGACTCGGAGTAGAGCCGCTGCTTCTCCACATCGAGAGGAGCCAGTTGAGGTGGCTCGGGCATCTGGTTAGGATGCCTCCTGGACGCCTCCCTGGTGAGGTGTTCCGGGCATGTCCCACCGGGAGGAGACCCAGAGGAAGACCCAGGACACGCTGGAGGGACTATGTTTCTTGGCTGGCCTGGGAAGGCCTTGGGATTCTCCAGGAGAAGCTGGCCCAAGTGGCTAGGGAGAGGGAAGTCTGGGCCTCCCTACTTATGCTGCTACCCGCGCGATCCGACCCCGGATAAGCGGAAGAGAATGGATGGTAACCGAGACCCTGGTTACACAATTTCTTTCGCACCATATGTATCACATGTGGTGGAATGACAACAAAACTCTGACTTTCATTTATTTATTTTTTTACCCTTTATTTATCCAGGTAGTCTCATTGAGCCACTAGAACTCATTTTCAAGAGACCTGTTTAAGGAGCAGATGGTGGGGGTTGAGGGCCTTGCTCAGGGGCCCAGAGTGGGGTGAATTGAGTGGGGTGTGCCACCGTGCTTGGCAGCACGGTGGCACAACTGGTAGAGCTGCTGCCTCTCAGCGAGAAGGTTGCCGGTTCAAATCCCGGTCCGGGGCCTTTCTGGGTGGAGTTTGCATGTTCTCCCCGTGCATGCGTGGGTTTCCTCCGGGTACTCCGGTTTCCTCCCACAGACCAAAAAACATGCTTGTTAGGCTGATTGGTGACTCTAAATTGACCCTAGGTGTGAGTGTGAGAGTGGATGGTTGTTTGGTGTGAGTGAGACAGGTCCCTCTTGTAAATGAGTCCCCGTGACTCAACGAGGCTAGCCTGTATAAATAAAGGTTGAATGAATGAATGAATGAATGAATGAATGAGGGTGGAGGCCGGTGTGGATGTTTCACCTTTTCCACCCACATTTTTTGATGTTGTCGGTACCGGGGCTTGAACCGGCGATCTTCCGATCACAGGCCCACCGTCTCTAACTTCTGCGCCACCACTTCCCCAACTTCATTTGCAAATGGGTTCTGGACTTCTTAACAGACTGCAGTCTGTGAGGATCCGCAGCTTCTCCTCCTCCACCATAACCTTGAGCACTGGCTCCCCTCGGGGCTGTGTGTTGAGCCCCCTCCTGTTCACTCTTCTCACATATGACTGCTCACCTACCCATCCAGACTGTCATATTGTAAATTTTGCAGATGACACAGCAGTGGTTGGAAGCATTGCAAACAACGTTGAGTCCATCAGGAAGGAGGGGGAACACCTGGAGAGCTGGTGTAGGAAGAACAACCTTCACAGCAATGTGAAGAAGATGAAAGAGATGGTCGTGGATTTCAGACTGAACAAGCACACCTACCCCCGTCCCCCTGAATGTAGGAGGATCTGCAGTGGAAGTGGTCTCCAGCTACAAGTACTTGAGTGAATGACAACATCAGCTGGAGCAACAACACCACCAGCCTGATCAAGAAAGCCTATCAGAGACTCTAATTCCTCAGACGGCTGAGACGAGCTGGACTGGGAAGCTCAGTCCTCACCTCCTTCTACAGGTGTGTAGTGGAGAGCATCCTGTGCTCCAGCATCAACGTGTGGCATGGAGGCTGCACATCTGCAGAAAGAAAAGCTTTGCAGAGAGTGGTGAAGGCTGCACAGAAGAATGTTGGAGTCAGACTCCCCACCATCACAGACATCTACACCTCCAGAGGCAGGAAGAGGACCACCTGCATAATGAAGGACCCCACTCACCCAGCACACACACTTTTTGCCCCGCTCCCCTCAGGAAGGAGGTTGAGGAGCATTAAGTCTAGAACCACTAGACTGAGGAACAGCTTCTACCCTGAGGTTGTTAGAATCATAGATCCCTAATCAGAATAATCGCTGTGGGGAAAAAAAACACTGTAATGGTACTTTGATCGTTGAAATGTGCTGCTGATTATCCATGCTGCTGATCTCATGCTACTGATTTATTTCATGCTGCTGTGTTCATTCGTACTCATCTGCTCACACAGACTCATGCTCATGCGGCTGTTGTTACGCCATATTGTTTTTGCACTATTAAGTGTTTAGCATATTTCTTAGTTTAGTGTATTCCTTTAGCTTAGATCCTTTGTACTGTTTCTTTTACAATTTATATTTTTGCTATTGTTGGATTTAACTGGGACCCTGTGTACACAATTTCGTTCCACCTCACACACCACATGTTATGTGAATGACAATAAAGAACCTTGACCTTGACAAGCAAAAACATTGTTGTGCACCATAATGCTCAACATTATTATTACTATTATTATTATTATTTTATTGTTTTTGAATCCATCCAGAGGATCTTTGTTAGATTTTTCTACTTGGATTATTGAGCGTGCATCAGAATATTATTGCTCCACCTCCACTGGCAGGCAGTAATGAATGTTTTGGGATAAATTTTAAAATGTTCGTAAGTTTCCAGAGTTATGCCTCAAATTGCATAGATGTGTTTTTTATTTATTATTACAGTATTATTATTGGTTAAACTGGGTTATTGTTAGTTTCCCTCAAATCTTCAAGAGTATTTTAGGTCCATCTTTAGCCTGGCTTGCTGAACTTGATGGTAATTACTCTGTACAGCCACAGCTCATCAAACTTCTCTTTAAAGACAAATTTACTCCAAACTCGTGTACGTGATAAAGAAGACCAGGCCTAAACAGCAAACTCAACTAAGCTATGTTAAACTAAGATAATCCAAGTTACAGTACTTTATAGATTTGTTCAAGGAAGATCACAAAAGAGGCACCGGCCAGCTCAACTCTGTTCACACATCAAATATTTGAATCATTATCTGTTCCTGTTTGCTCTTTATGTTTCCAAGCCAAACTGTGATGTTTATTTAGCTTTAAACATTTTAAATTGTCAAAAAAAATCTTAAATGTACTGTTGTCAAATGTAGTGTCAATGTCAATTTGTTATTTAGTACATGATAAACAACAAAAGTTGATCTAAATGATTTACAATTCAGTCAAGACAAAGTGTCGGTAAGCAAACAAAGTTGAAATAAAATGCATAAACACACACAAAAACACAATTACTCATTGAATCTCAAACGCTGCTTGATTCAAAAGACAAAGAAAGTGATGGTTCTTGAGCAAATATTTAAAAGTCTCAAGAGTTGTTTTTTTAATTGTTCCATATGTGGAAATATTCAACAATTACAGACCAATATCTTTGTTGCCACAATTCTCTAAAATTCTTGAAAAATTATTTGTGATTAAATTAGCTAAATTTCTTGAGGATCATAACATTTTAAGTGACAGTCAATATGGTTTGAGATAAAAAAAATTCTAATTCCATGGCTCTTATGGAATTGACTGAACAAATTACCACAGCTGTCGATCAAAAACAACATTGTGTAAGTCTATTTGTTGATTTAAAAAAAGCTTTTGACACAGTCGATCACACCATTCTCCTTGAAAAGTTGAGCAAATATGGCATTGGAGGACAGGCATTGCAGTGGGTATCTAGTTACTTGGAGGATAGAAGGCAGTTTGTACAGATAGATAATACACAATCAAACCTCTGCCAAATCACATGTGGAGTCCCACAAGGCTCTATACTGTATAGGACCAAAGTTGTTTATTTTGTATGTAAATGATTTGGTAAAGGTGTCCGGATTTCTGTGGTGTGTTCTTTTTGCTGATGATACCACCTTTTTTTGTTTTGGTAGTGATTTGAAACAAATGTGAGAGTTGCTAAAAGGAGATTGTAAAATTACAAACTTGGTTTAGGTTAAACAAGTTATCATTGAACTTAGATAAAAACTGATAATTTTTCTATCACAATTGATGGTGTTGAGCTAAGTAGAGTGGGTGAGGTGAAGTTCTTGGGTGTAATTGTTGACGACAAACTGTCGTGGAAACAGCACATAAATTCTGTTAAATTTAAGTTATCTAAATCTATTGCAGTACTGTATAAACTAAAAGACTTGTTGAATGATAAAAAGCTCTTTATTTGCTGTATAATACAATCTTTGTGCCACATTTAATTTATTGTCTGGAGGTTTGGGGAAAAGCCTGCAAAACTATGACAAAATCTATTTTTATTTTACAGAAAAGAGCAGTGAAAATTATTTCTAGAAAGCCTTATTGTCATCCATCAAATATATTATTTAAACAACTTAAAGTACTGAAGTTTTATGATTTGGTGGACCATAATATTTTGTTAGTAATGTATAGGGCTCATAAGAATATACTACCCACAATGTTCAAATGTATTTCGTTAAGAGAGAAAGCTGCTACAGTCTAAAGGGAACTGAAATTTTTGCAAAACCAAGGTATATGACTAGTTTGAAGGGACGATTTATTTCAATACAGTGAGTGGAATGTTTAGGGAAATGATGTTAAAAATGTAAACTCTGTAAACTAAATTGTTAACAAAATACTAAAACTTTTAGTTAAGTGTTTAATGTTCTAGATATTTGTTGATTGGGAAAAGTTACGCTTTTGCTCTGTAATTTATAGAAGATTATTGTTTGAATTGATTGTTTGAACTTGTTTTGTTTTTGAAAAAAGGGGCAGACAAAATAAGATTTCTTCTTCTTTCTGCCACCGTTCATTTTATGTATTCTTTCACTTATATGTTTTTTTTCTTTATCTTTTGGGTTTTAATGTAAAATGAATAAATAAATAAATTATA